>JACXGJ010003965.1:22200-49246 GCA_016801105.1 Esox niger
CAACCTGAGCTCTCATAACACCTGAGCAGTGCCACAGACTGATCGACTCCATGCCACGCCGCATTGCTGCAGTAATTCAGGCAAAAGGGGCCCAAACTAAGTAGTGAGTGCTGTACATGCTCATACTTTTCATGTTCATACTTTTCAGATGGCCAACATTTCTAAAAGTCCTTTTTTTGTATTGGTCACATAATTAGAATACTGATTTTGGGGTTTTCATTAGTTGTCAGTTAAAATCATCAAAATTAAAAGGAATGAACACTTGAAATATATCAGTCTGTGTGGAATGAATGTATACATTATACAAGTATCACTTTTTGAATGGAATTACTGAAATAAATCAACTTTTTGATGATATTCTAATTATATGACCAGCACCTGTATGTATGGCAGCCATTCTATTTCAGTGTCTGTTAAAGTCCAACACAGGCACACCTCATTTTACTTATAAGATGATTAACTGAACCAAATCTAATTTAAAAAGGAAAAGTATAAAATGCACTGCTGTAGTCATCACTATCATCTTGCAATAGGACCAGCTGGATGGCAAAAACATTGCAATTAGTATTTCAATGGTAAATTGAATAAAAAAGAACTATTCAGCATCACAAAAGAGTTGAAAAGAAAAGCTTTGAAGGAGGAAAAGAAGGGTTCAATTATGGCTTTACTGGCAGAGGGATACAGTGAGCATCAGGTTGCTTCCATCCTGAAAATTTCAAAGATGGCGGTTCATAAGAACAAGGTCAAACAACAGACACTGGGGACAACAAAGCTACAGACTGGCAAAGGGTGAAAACGACTGTCCACTGACCGATATGACCATCAACTCATTCGAATGTCACTCAACAACCGTAGGATGACATCAAGTGACCTAACAAAAGAATGGCAAAGAGCAGCTGGAGTGAAGTGCATGGCGAGGATGGTTTGAAACGGGCTCCTAGGGGCTGGGCTGAAGACGTACAAAGCTAGAAGAAGCGGACTGGAGTAAGCTTATCTCTGACAAGTCAAATTTTCAGCTTTGCCCAACACCTCATTGTTTAATGGTTAGATGGAGACCAGGCCTACAAGCCACAGTGTCTCGCACACGCTGTGAAATTTGGTGGAGGATCGATGATGATCTGGGGATGCTGCAGCAACGCTGGAATCGGGCATATTTGCCTTTGTGAAGAATACATGAATCAAGCCAAGCCAAGGTTATCCTGGAAGAACACCTGCTTCCTTCTGCTCTGACAATGTTCCCCAACTGTGAGAATTGTTCTTTCCCCCTGGACAATGTTCCGTGCCTCACAGCCAGGTCAATCAAGGTGTGGATGGAGGACCATCAGATCAAGATCCTGTCATGGCTAGCCCAATCTCCAGACCTGAACCCCATTGAACACCTCAGAAATGTTATCAAGAGTAAGATGTATAGTCACAAGCCATCAAACAAAGCCAAACTACTTGAATGTTTTTGCCAGGAGTGGCATAAAGTCACCCAACAGCAATGTGACAGACTGGTGAAGAGCATGCCAAGACACAGGAAAGTTGTGATAAAAAATCTGTGTTATTCATTTCTGAGTTGGAACATTTGTATTTTGTTGTTGAAAAGTGGATATGAATTTGTTTACTTGTTTACTGCATTATTTGAGGACTGAAAACAATACGTATTTCTTGGTTATTTTCAATTGTTATTTTCTACAAATAAATATTTGGGTGTATTGTTGTAAGTAGTTTATAGAATAAAACAAAAAAAACTCAAACACATACCTATGAATAGTAAAACCAGAGAAATTGATAATTTTGCAGTGGTCTCTTAATTTTTTCCAGAGCTGTATATATATGACATTGAATTTATAAATGGCCATGTTGGAGCAGCACAAACTGGTGGTAATTTTACTTCAGGTGTAAGGAACATGAGATGCACAGTCCTCAGCTTCAACAACCCTGATTCCTGACAGGTCTCACAACACATGAATAGGTATTTTACCAAGAGAACACAACGGAACAGACCAGGAGGACATTTTATGCCCAATCAACGAGGCAATCTGCGCCAGTGTACACCAATGAAAACCAAGATGTCATTTTAGTAGACAATTGCAAATAGCGGTCAATAACACTGTCACATGCTTTTGCAGGAGGGTCATTAACCAGACACTGAATGTGGAGATAGCTTGGGGTCGAGGTTACGCAGTCAATAGATAGATACAGTGGATATTTTTCAACAGCATAGGCTTCTAGTGTGCACGCGGTAGTTACAACCTCAGAAGGGCTCGTTCATTTCAACCATTGCTCAAATGCACCAGCAGGTGGCGCCAAAGCTCTGTTATCCTGCTGCAAAACCCCATTCACACTGCTGTTAATGCGACCAGACACACAGTCATCCTTATCCCCGACTGACCCACAGCTGAGTTGCCATGTGAGAAACGGAGAAATTCTGTGTCTTATTGATTCAATCTGACTTCATATAATCCTACAGTTCCCAAAAATAACAAGTCCTCTCGTACTCTTGTACACAGTCCAACTCTGACTGTGAGAGGTTGCCAGTTATAATACGTGATAAAATCTTCTAATAGCTTATACAACAGGTTTTAACACATAGAAAATTGTAATAAGATGTTGTAATAGGTTATAATAGGCTATAATATATTATATACTTTGATATGTTGTATAATGTATATATATTGTAATCCGTTATATAAGCTCTAATAGGTTGTACTGGGTTATTATAGGCTGTAATTGGCTGTAAGACATTACAATAGCTTATAGTTGGTAGTATCATCCAAGCAATGTGTTATTACAGTTTATAATATGTTATAGGTTTGGCCGTGTTGTGGTGTCTTACAAGGTCAAACCACACAGCGTGGTGTGTAAGTTTAACCACACAGCCCGGTATGGAAGTCAAACCACACAGCGCGGTGTGTAAGTCAAACCATATGGCGCAGTGTAAGTCTAAATCAAGGGAGTGATAAGCTACTGTGTTCATGTGTAACACGTCATTTAATACACACTCGACTGCAATCACACACACAAACACACCAGGTTTTCCTGAGGGTGATTTCACTCCAGTGGGCTGAACTGTCTCAATCTACAGATCAGCATTTTCTCTTCCCTTCTGATCAGAAAATATTACACTCAACTACCCTTCTGTTTGGTTTCACAGGCTGTGTGTGTGTGTGTGTGTGTGTGTGTGTGTGTGTCTGTCTGTGAGCACATTCTTCTGTACATTTGTGTATGATTTTGTGTGTGTACATGCATGTGTGTGTATGCCAGTGTGTGTGTGAGTGTGTGTGTAAATGTGTGCATTAATTTGTGCGAGTGTGAGCATTTGTGCATGTTTTTCTGTGTGCGTGTGAATACATGTGTAACTACACATTTCTGACTGCTGGCGTGTGTCCCTGTCCTCCAGCTCGGCAGCCTGTTCACATGGCAACAAGGTTGAAGAAGTTTGACCTTCCTTTGCTCTGTTTACTGGACACAGTTCAAAACACAATTCACCACAACAGTCAGACAGAAAACTGTCCACCATTATAGTTAGACAGACAACCATTCACCACTACAGTAAAAAAAAACATTCACCACTACAGTCAAACAAACAACTATTCACCACTACAGACACTGATAACCGTTCACCACTACAGTCAAACAACTATTCACCACTACAGTCAAACAGACAACTATTCATGTTCTAACAGGGTATTTCTGCATTTGACAGTACGTTAGGTGTTTTAAACATGCCATGTTCTAACAGGGTATTACTGCATTTGACAGTACGTTAGGTGTTTTAAACATGCCATGTTCTAACCGGGTATTACTGCATTTGACAGTACGTTAGGTGTTTTAAACGGGTCATGTTCTAACAGGGTATTACTGCATTTGACAGTACGTTAGGTGTTTTAAACGGGCCATGTTCTAACAGGGTATTACTGCATTTGACAGTACGTTAGGTAGTTAAACACTGACTGTATTGTATAGCGTCGAGACTGATTATTCAAATGGATAAAGAACTTGACTGAACGATGATGATAAGAGCCTCTCTGTCCTTATTCCCCTGACAGCTTTTTACTTGGCAAGGAATGTATCCTCCTGGACAAATTCCAAATGGGGTTGTTCCATCAGGCTTACTTCTGGTTCCATAAGTACTGGAGTTGAGTGACCATGCCTGAGGAGGACAATGCTGAAGTAACCCTCACGGAGGGATGTTGGCCCTTTTACTGTTGGGGACGCAGCCTCTGCAGTATGACATAATATGTTCCCCTAGTTATGACCTCTAGCTCTCCTCTCCGTCTAGGTCACCCTTTTACTGCATCATTATGCTACAAATACCCCCCCATTAGTCTGAAAACAAAGCAGTGGGAATCTTTACGTCCCACCTGCCACAGACTGCTGCCCAAATCAACCCTATTCACAAAACAGTCAGGCTCTTGTCAAAAGAAGTAGACTAGGGAATAGGTTGCTTTTGGGAAACATTTGCAGTTTATTTCCGGCTACTTCTCACACTGTAGAATATGATTAACAATAAAGAACAATATAATTAATATAGTATGTTTATTTTATGTTTATTATATTTCTTACTAAGGCTTTATTCTGCTCAAGAGGGATTAAGTAGCAGTGATGTGGTGAAGATGTGTCACTGCTGCTGTTGCACACACACTATAAATGCAGATTTAACATGTTTCACTGAGGAGAAATGAAAGGAGGTGATAATGGTGAGCTGGAGCGGAAACAGAGGTAAAGGAGAGAGAGAGGAATGAGTGGAGGGGAGGAAAGAGAAAGAGTGGAATGAAGAGGGGATGGAGAGCGAACTGGGGGAGCTCTGTGGATAACATGTGAATTTCTAGATTCTCTGACAGAGGTCGGGAAGCCTGCTCATAGAGGTCGGGAAGCCTGCTCATAGAGGTCGGGAAGACTGCTCATAGAGGTCGGGAAGACTGCTCATAGAGGTCGGGAAGCCTGCTCATAGAGGTCGGGAAGCCTGCTCATAGAGGTCGGGAAGCCTGCTCATAGAGGTCGGGAAGCCTGCTGACTTCTATGGTAGACATTTTCTAAAAAGGGGCGGAGAACCAGATGAAATCAGTTATGCCTTGAAACACATCCAACCATTGCTTGGACACCTTAATACACTGCCCCACTCTTGGCCTGCTGGGAGTCTGTTCATGTAGCGCATCACTCATCACTCACTATTTCGTCTGGAACCAAATTCAACTGGAACTCTACAGAAGGCATGACAGTGAGGTTTTCGGGGGATTGTTCTCCCAATGACTCGCAGCAGGCTGGGCTGCCCCAGGTCAGAATGACCCATATTCTCTCCATAGAATATCAGATGACCCCCGTTCTCTCCATAGAATACTGGATTACTCCTGTTCTTTCCATAGATTACCAGATGACCCCCGTTCTCTCCATAGAATACCAAATGACCTCTGTACTCTCTATAGAATACTGGATGATCCCTGGGCTTTCCACAGAATACCAGATGACCCCGTTCTCTCCATAAAATACCAGATGACACCTGTACTCTCCATAGAATACCAGATGACCTCCATACTCTCCATAGAATACCAGATGACCCCTGTTATCTCCATAGAATACCAGATGACACCTGTACTCTCCATAGAATACCAGATGACCTCCGTTCTCTCCATAGAATACCAGATGACACCTGTTCTCTCCATAGAATACCAGATGACCTCCATACTCTCCATAGAATACCAGCTGACCCCCGTTCTCTCCATAGAATACTGGATGACCCCTGGCCTCTCCATGGAATATTGCATGACCCGTTGGCTCTCCATACTGTATGACATTGGGTCTCAGGTCAAAGATGTGCTCTACAGGAATATGGTGCCAAAGTAGAGCACTAAATATCCATTACTGTAGATAGTAGTGCACTATACAGCCATTCCTGTCCAAAGTAGTCTATTATATAGAGTGACCTATATGGAACAGAGCCTGTGTGACTAAGGCTGTCTCGGCTAAGTGAAAGAGGAAAAGACTAATCTCTCCTGCCCAGCCAGAGGCGTTAATTGAGGAGTCTAATTTATTCTGCATCCGAGAAGACCGGTGGGGCATTTATGGAGGATTTGAGAGAAGAAAAATTCTGATTTTTTTCACCCAGATAATTCTAATTTTGCACAAAGTCCCTAACTTAGACATCCCTACTGGGCTGTTGATGGAACAGCCCATCTGGCATTTGCCTAAAATGCATTTGCCTAAAATGCCAGATGGCCAGTCCCCCCGTGAGGAAGTGGAAGTAAACGCTATATTTAACCATGTTATAACATATTTTTCCCCATATGAAATTGTTATAGCATTGTTTTTAAATATTTCATATTTTACACTATTTTAGACTTTTACACTCTATTTTGCAGCACTGTAAGAACAAATCTTAGAACAAGTCTCTGCAGCCATATCCATGGGTTGCACATTAACTTACAATCATGTTTTTAATGTTGGTTGAAGGTACATCATTCTACTCAATGCAGCCTCAATAAAAGTCGATGAAGGCGTGGTTCAAGGTGAATTCTTGAGGCTTGAAACCATGATACCACCTCTAAAGAAGGTAAATAATTTGCAACTAAACCCTTGGTCATAATGTTCATGTCACTGAATTGATTTAATATGCATTATATATTTGAGTTAACTGGACAGACTTTTCCTAGCTTATAGCAACATTGCTATCTATCAGAAATAAATGTATAACATTTTGATGAATGCAACATTGTTTTCTGCTAAATAAAAATCCACTTAAATAATGGCAGCATACTTCTAAGCTCCTGTTTAGAAACTTAAATGAAAGCCATTAGCCCGATTAAACGTCTGACCATCCAAACGTCTGCAGAGTTTTTGAGATTCTGACAACAGTAGCAACAAGGCAAGTGAGAGGAGATGCAAACCATGAATAACCTGTTAACGCGGCCATATAACCCTGTTCTTACACATCTCGTACATCTACCATAGCTGACTGATAGGGGGCGTTGTTGAGGTGCCACTTTGAGTTATTAACGTACGGCTAACTCGAGACTGAATTTTATGGAACACGGTACTTCGCGCGTCAATGAAGAGACACGTTAAATAACACTACGCTATTTAACACGTCAAATAAGCTTATTATAAGCGAGCAGTCGTCTTTTATATCGTCTTTATAAGCGCGCAATCGTCTTTTTACATAGCCTAGTGGTTAAAACTTGAGATATCTGAAAACATAAAACTGGCAAAGATCTCTGAAAGGGCAATTTTGTGAACCTTCGACCTAAATTAATTTCACAAAATGGGGCCTAGTTTGTGCTATTTCTCTCTTGAATGGGTTCATCATATAAAATATTTATTTTGTAGATCATTTTGCATTATTCCACACAGTTATGTCTTCTCTTGCACACTGTAGTGCTTCCTGAGTGAACGAACTAAACACTGGGGCAAACAGCGCATCATATAAGTCAGAGTGGTTTAGGTACTTAGGCACATTTCGGAAAATTGCAGTTGTTCCCCTTTAAGGCTTAGCGGGAGGGTGGTTTGATGGTGAAATCCTCTTATCCTACTGGACACAGTCAAGACTTCCAATCAGCGTCCAGTGCTATGCTCTGTCATGCGTGGCCAAATTAGACGACCACTCTCCAATGGCACACTACAGTATTCCACATATTGCGCTGCTTTTGGCTGGGACTCTAGTAAAACATAGGACTCTGTTTAGGGAATAGGGTGCCATTTGGAACGGAAACGATGACCTCTTCCAAATGCTGAAAATGTGTCTGCTGCAGTAATGATAATATAGTGTGTGTGTGTGTTCAAATAATAAGCGCCTGTGACATAACAACTAATGACCAATGTTAGTTGGCTCTATGAATTATTTAAATGCTGAAACACGATTGCCTGCTCATCTAGAATGATTCAGAGGTTTACACGAGCCTTTGTGTGGAGATGCATTGACATCTATTATATTACATCATCTCTCTCTCGCTCTCTCGGTGCGTGTGCGTGTGTGTGTGTGTGTGTGTGTGTGTGTGTGTGTGTGGCCGGTGTGTCTCATGCTCCTGAATAAATACAGCTGCCAGTTTGGGTCCATGCACACTCTCCTAAAACCAGTTTGCCATCCTGAATGCAGCTACCTATTTATAATTTGTCAGCATAAAATGCTGGCTATTATGTAAAGTATGAGCAAATCGCAGTACAAACTGTATCTTAAAATATTTGTTATAGCCAGATATGTGCTAAGATAAACTCCTCATTTGGTCTCCTATCACTCTCCTGTCGGCAATCGCTATTCTTTATTCCCTCTTTCTTTCCCTCACTCTCATCCCTCTCTCATCTGCTCTCCCTCTCTTTGCTCTGCCCCCTCTTAATCTCTCCCTCTCACTGTCATCTTTCTCTCTTCTCTGCCCCCTCTTTCGCTCTCCCGCTCCAACCATGTGATTTACATGTTTGACAATGCGATCTCATGTCCCCTGTTCCGGTTGCTAGGGTGGGGAGACAGTCCTAGGCAACGTTGTACGCAAATCTCCTTTCAGCCGAGAGGCGAGAAACAGGATCCGCTACTTGTAAACGTCAGACGCGACAGTGAAGAGTGGGTCCATCCGCGCTCAACCGATAGTTTTCATAGAAGTAGCCAAACAGAAAATTCTCCATCTTGTATACAGGCGACGCTCTAGTGACTGTGGGCAACAAGATAACATGACAACATTTATGTTGCCTGAAATGTGATAAGTGCGCAACTATCGTCATCAAAGCGCGAGTGAGTGAGCACCAAACTGGACTTCGCTTGGCTCTTTCACTTTGCCGCTGGCCAGGTCAACACAACACAGCACCACATAGCTGCGTAGCCGCCTGCGCGTTGCGCCTGGCTCCGAATCGCTCTCTCCCTCTACGGACCGACCAGCCTGTCAGCGCGGAAAGGGACATCCAGCGTGAGCACACAACCATCGCGTCCGTAAGCGGACCAGACTCTCGACGAGAAGATAAACCACTTTTTATGAGACTTTCCGCGTGCTCACATCTTCAAATCCAAGGAACAGGTGAAATGACATCTGCTTCTCCCATCGGGCAGAATTCAAGCAGAAATGGAAACAGAAAATGAAATGTCTACAGCCTGCGGTTATCGTCTGCCTCACAGGGCAGAGAACATTAACACATATCAACTAAGAAGTTACATGCGGTAGGAAGAAGCGGACAGCATCCAAATGGCAAGTCTACATGGGTTCAAAGTTTGTGTAGCCATTTTATCTGTTTTGGGAGGACATTTACAGTGTTATTTGCATTGAAGTCTTCCATAGGGCTACTGCAGCACGGGAGGGACAAAATTCACCGTCATATTGACTTTAATTATTACTACTACCACTACTTTAACTACCACTTAGCTGCCTTTGTTTGTTATTAATAATGTATCACACATTCATGGACTGTATTGTAATGTATAGGCCTCGATGGCAGTTAGGGAAAAAAAACAGTTGACATCTTATCTGATGTGGAGCCAGCAATCGCTACCAGTGTTTTGTAGTGTTCTTTAGCTGCTGAGCTAGCAGAGACTGACCAGTAGCCCCTTAGGGACCACAATGCCCCCTGCTGCGGGTCCTTCTTCTGGCTCTAAACCCCACCCGGTTAGAGTGGTAGCCTCAGACTGGTGTGACGCGCCCCAGACACTGTCCAAGCCTCCAAAACAGTCCCAGCCTCCAAAACTGTCACAGCCTCAGCCAGACCAGCCTCTGTTCAGAATCAGAGCAGTGGGTCCCGGACATACAGGAGACCAGTCTCAACCACAGGACCGGCCTCAGACTTCGAAAAGAGCCCAGATAAAGCACCGGGCTCAATCACTGACAGTGCTTCGGCCCCCGCTTCATCACCGGTCTACGACAAGGCTTCAGCCTCGTCCCCTGACTCCACCCTGACTCCACCAGTATCCAACGGTAGGCTGCCGGGCCACGGGCGCAGCAACGGGCACGGCATGGGCAACTCCTCCAGGAAGGAGGAGGGCCAGGAAGAGGAGAAAGAAGAGGATGGGGAGAAGGCCAGGGTGATGGAGGAGGAGAGAAGGAGAAGGAAGAAGAAGAAAGAGGAAGAGATGGAGGATGAGGAGCTGCCCCTTGGGGTGGAGGAGCTGTTGGCGAGCGGAGACCCCGTCTTGGACCTGAGCTATAAGAAGTTCCGCAGGCTTCCTGGGGTGGTCTGTGGGCTCCACCACCTGGAGAAGCTGTATGTGTGTGGTAACAGCCTGCGGACCATACCGGAGAACATCGTCAAGTTGAAGGGACTCCGGATCCTGGCCCTGGACTTCAACAAGATCGAGGACGTCCCCCTGGCTATTTGTGAGCTCCGCAACCTGACGCGTCTCTACCTGGGTTCCAACCGCCTGGTGTCGTTCCCCCCGGAGCTACGGAACCTTCAGAACCTCCGCTGCCTCTGGATGGAGAGCAACTACTTCACCCGGTTCCCCCGTCAGCTCTACGACTTACCCCACCTCCGATCCCTCCAGATGGGGGACAACCGGCTGCGGTCCTTGCCCCCGGACCTATGGCGCATGGAGGCCCTGCGAGGGCTGTGGCTGTATGGGAACCGTTTCACAGAGTTCCCCCGGGTCTTACTACGCATGGTGGATCTGGAGATCTTAGACCTGGACAAGAACAAGATCACAGTGTTTCCTAACCTGCGCCGGCTCCCCGCCCTCCGCCTCTTCTCCTATGATGGCAACCCGGTGGAAGGACCCCCTGGTGTGGGGGAGGAGGTGCTGCTGGTTGGGGAGGGGGCCCAAGAAGAGTTGGAAGACCGTGCCTACAGGAAGGCCAAGAAGGAGCAAGAGGCGAAAGAGAGGGAGGAGGCAGTGCTGGCTGGGGAGGGTCCTGTGATCCAGGGCATTTTAAAGACGGCAAGAGAGAACAGCGCGTCATACGCCGGGCACAAGCACAATGAGGAGGTGCTCCTAACCGAGGAGGAGAGGAGGAAGAAGGAGATGGAGGAGGAGCTGGAGAGGGCGCTGAACGAGTATGGGGCAGGGCTGGAGTATGACCTGGAGGGGATAGAATACGACAAGGAGGAGCTAATACAAGAGGGAGATGGCTTTGAGGAGTATGAAGAACAAGAGTTGGAGTACGAAAGAAGGGACATGGATTATGAGGAGGCAGAAGCCCTGGAGGGGACAAGAAGACAAGGGCATCGGCATTGATGACTGACTGGCATTGATGACTGACTGACTCCTCCCCTCCCAATGCTCCTCCCCTCACTGGTCTCCAGACTTGCTCAACATTGTAGACGATGTTGCAGGTGACTGACTGATCTAAAAAAATATATTATTATGTGTAATTCAGTCAGTGAAAATGTACCCACAGTGCATCACAGATCTGATGATTTTGGAACCCTGATTCCTCCCCTCTTTAGCCACTGACTTGACAACTTCCAGATTTGATCTCCCGGGGCTTGAAGGAACATGAGAACTGGACTATAGAAGTGGACTAAATATATGGGCATAACACCCAGGAATTATCTATCATGCGAATTAAAATATTTTTCTTCAGCTTTTCTTGGCTTAGCTAGAACTTTTATAACAAAGATCCTGCTATCATGAACATGCACAACTAGAAAGTTGTTTTTCTTAGTGAAATGAATTATTGCATAGCCCTGTTTGAACCTCTTGCTGTCTGACTTTGACTGTCACCTTCCCCGTAGTGAGATATATTACAGGGCTGAGCCTCTAAATAACTAGGTATTTATTAGATGTTTTTTTTTCTAACTGAGCTGTAACGATAGATTTATGAACTGCACATTGTGGGGATGATGGCAGCAGCGTCTATGCTAACTCGAAGCAGAGTGGCACTTCAGAGCAGGACTCGGATGATGCTGTGTGTGTGTGTGTGTGTGTGTGTGTGTGTGTGTCCTTGGAGTGTTTGTGAAATGTGGACACTTAAGTACAGGGGAGGACTGCTACCTAAAATTGGCTTTGCTATTTCATACATGTTTTTCTTTCTCAAGGCTCTGACCCCAGTCAATTCTTTCCCATGAGACCCCCATTGAAAGCCAGATGATGCAAAAATACATAAATAAGGTAGACAAGCTGTCATTTGGTTTGTCTTCTTCAAGTTCTGGGTTTTTATGTGTACCGTTCATGTTTATGTGGCCTGTTCACAAGACATGCCCCCTGGGCAAAGAAAGGACTAGCTCATCTCTTATTTGCCAGAAAAGCCAGATTTCCAGTCCGCCCCTATGCAAGTGTTTCTGTTCATGTCAACTACTGTTGTCTTCACAAGTATAATAAACCAACAATTCAGATACGTGAAGACATTTTTTGCCGTCTTCACAAGGAAAAGGGCTATTTTAGTCTCAGGTGTTCGGTTAAGAATTAGGGCTAGGGTTAAGGGTTAAAGGTAAAGAGTAAATTAATTCATGGTTTGGGTTTTGGGGGTTTATAATTAAGGATTATGGAAAATTACATTTTAAATGGGAACCTATCATTGGTCCCCAAAAAGTCCTTGTCAGACATAGTGGAGTGCTAGCCTTTAAAGGCCTCATAGAGAGAACGCTCTGTGTGTGTGTGTGTATGTTTGTGTGTGAGTTGTTTGGGTGGGGGGGGATGTGCGTGCATGTGTGTGGGCGTGCCAGTGTGTGTGTTTACTTTGTAGTGGGGGAGTACCTATTACCTTGCAATGTGATACCGTGTGTTTTGTGAGTTCCATTATGTGTGCAAAGGAAACACAATCTTGCCTCATTAAATAATTATTGAGTTTCTCAGGTTGGAGTCAATCATTCGTATGCAGGCAGACTGAGCTAAGGCACAAATGGTGTTCTCCTCCCTAGCTAGTGCACCGCATTTGACCAACAGGATCATAGGGTTGTATGGGAATAGGACGCAATTGGGGAGTGCTGATCCAGAATCAGTTTGGCCTTTCACATCCCAGTGATCCAAATTAAATGGACGGCGTGGACCTGACCAGAGAACAGTTGCTCAGGGATCTGACACGTCTGGCTGCGCGGAGTGTAACAAATATTTTCTCCGTTCTACGGTGCACTAGTTAGGAGGTGCTGTGAGTCTAATCGGTTGGAATATACGAGACAATCAATATTAATTAAAGATCACCAACTCTTTGATCATTGTCTTTGTGAATGTCTCCATTACTTTTTTTTCTTAACCTTTTGTCTTGTTTGCAGATGGGAATTCTGTGTGCTTTACAATTATACAATCCATCAGCCGGCCTAATCTTTGCCAGTGACGGCGAGTTTTATTGGTATTCAACTGAGCATGCCTGTGCCAAGAAACAGGAGTGGAGAGGGAGAAAGTGGTATGGAGAGAAAGAATGACAAGGATGGGGGAAATTAGAAAATGTGAAAGGGAGTATGGGGTGATGGAAAAGGGCAGGATTAGGCTACCTGTTTTTTGTCTTTTTTTTCTTTGTTGCTTTGATAATGTAAACACAATGCCCAAGCCATTAATGGCCCTTGGAATTGAATGGTGAAACAATAGAGGTGTAGAGAGGTGTGAACAACTGTCTGGGAAAAAGTGGGAGAGGAGACCGGGAGAGAAGAGAGAGAAGAGAGAGGGGAATTTGCCTTAGGTACTTCTCCATAAAAGGCGTCTGGAGGGGAGACGTTTTAAACAAGAAATGGAATGTCATCAAAAAAACAAGGGAGAGGACAGACAGACGGAGGGATAAGACAGAAGAGGAACGACAGACTGAGAAGGAGGGAGACATTTTGGGAGACAAGGAGCCAGACAAAGAAGTTTATGAATGTGAGACAGCGAGATCTGTCATCTATAGCAGATTTCATCTGTGTGGTCAATTTAACTCAGGATCTGGAGACAGATTAAAAACATGTTTATTTAATGAGTGAAAGTACTGTAAATATGAATATTATGGTTATGTTGTTAGTACATAGTTTTATGATAGGTCTATCCATAAACAATCACTTCTGTTAAACAGAGCAGAGGAGCTTCATTCCAAGCCTGTTTCTGAGTTTCTAGGTCAAGCCATGCGGTAACTGTCATCTTAATTAACATTGAGAGTGGTTGGAGAAGGTTGTCACATTAATGTTGGGGTTCCTTGTCACAATCTGACAAGCATCCCCACTGTAACAGTGAATCCACTAACTGAAATAATGAAAAGCATCCCCACTGTAACAGTGAACCCACTAACTGAAATGATGACAAGCATCCCCGCTGTAACAGTGAATCTGCTAACTGAAATAATGACAAGCATCCCCACTGAAAAAGTGAACCCTCTAACTGAAGTGATGACAAGCATCCCGGCTGTAACAGTGAATCCGCTAACTGAAATAATGACAAACATCCCCACTATAACAGTGAACCCTCAAACTGAAATTGTGCTAAGCATCCCCACTGTATCAGTGAATCCGCTAACTGAAATTGTGCTAAGAATCCCCACTGTAACAGTGAATCCGCTAACTGAAATGGTGACATGCATCCCCACTGTAACAGTGGACCCTCTAACTGAAATTATGACAAGCATCCCCACTCTAACAGTGAACCCAGCTAATTATGTTTAAAAGATGCTGAAATGACACATTTTCCGGGTTGTTGGTTAGAATTTGGACAGAATGGTACAGTAGATATAATTATTACAGATTACATTAGTGTACAGTGTCATTTATTACAGTAGTTAAATTCAGTCCAGTGCCGTTTTATTTAGTATAGTACAGTTTAATTCAGTACAGTAAAGTTTTATTTAGTACAGAACAGTTTAAGCACATTCGTTTACAGAGCAGTACAACTGAATTCATTATAGTACATTACAGATAAATTAGTTGAATCCGTACAGTACAGTTAATGCAGTAATATTGATTCAGTACAGTTCAGAATAGACCATTCCGTTAATTACACAAACTTGGTAAAGTCTGGATCTGCTTGTCAAAACTGTTAATCACACCCAACTGTGAATCATAGAACTTAACCTAAAAACACAACAACAGAATATGCTGCTTAATTAAAGGAATATCTGACCTAGATTAATATTTGGGTGAAATAATATACCATGAGTTGTTATTAAAGGCCATTGGAGTTATTTTTCGCAACAAGCCAATATTCAGCGTTAGCTTTCTTAGCATTGCCCAAATTAAAGAATGTAAACTGTAAGTCCCTGGCTACAGTGGTTAAATTGCAAGCGGAAACCTACCTGAAAAAAATTCCGTTAAGACTATTGTTGTTGTTGTTCATCTCAAATAATCTCAGTTTCAGTGTTTTAATCCTCAAAAATAATCTCTTCATTGTCGCGATATCAATTTATTTCTCAAGTGAACTGAAGTGGAAAGTCACGTGGTTGCTCTGACGCCTGGCGGGCAAAACTTTGCTGCAACATGGCGTCTAACACTGGGAGTTCTATGGAGCTACTGCTCAAGCCGGTCAAATGTTCTACTTTTACAGCCCGTGGGTGATTAGATCACCTCGCAACACATGAAAAACGATGCTGTGCAAACACACTACAAGTCTTAGGCTCTTGTGACCCATATACATAGCCCCCGCTGAGTTATTTGCATCACTAAAACCAGCGACGGTTCCTCCCGGAGTTGAACTTTGGGAATATGTACATAGATATAACTTGTGAATCCATCCCCTTGCTACACTGCTACCAAAATGGAAGCGTACAAAAGTACAGACCACTATCTGTACATTCGATCATGGTGGGTCAATAATGCAATGGTTTGGGAGGTGAAGAAAGTATTTATTGTAAAAGCGTATACTGCTAATTTACCTAAATTACCGTTGGTTCAATGGGTGGTCAGTGTAGCGTAGACAGAATCTTGTGACAAATGTACCGGTAAAAATATATAAATGTTTTCCCAGAATTAGGTAAACCTTCACTACTGTTCAAATTACCTACCATTGACAGCCTTGGTTGCTGTGGAGAAGATGGGATTGGTGCGATTTTCTCTTGTATTTAATTTGTTATTAACTTGGCTAAGCTATATGTTTACCAAGAGAGGTTTAGCTAGCGGTTTAGCTAGCTTAAGTAACGTTAGCCAGGCTGTTGGAGTTAGTTGGGCCATGGAAGGAGTTTGTTTTGCCCGCCAAGTGGGCGTTCTCATATGCCATGACATTATGTGAAAACTATCAATTTACCCGGCAGTTTGTTCACAATGTCATCAATAAGCATATTTTTTGAAGTGCTTATTGACAACATTTTGCATTTGCTAGGTAATAACACATAATTGCCGAATTAGAGACTGTGTGTGGTGGCCACAGAAAATTGTTTGCATATTGCTGGTTAGAAGTCAACAAATTCCACCAACTGTTTTGTCACTAGTCAAAAATAGATGCTAGCGTGACAGATTATCACATGTGAACCTAATGTGATTTTCACGTAAAATTAATGGGGTTTTTCAGATGTGAAATTAATGTGATTTTTCTGTGAGGTGAATACTACCTTGTTAAAAAAGAAAAAAGGCACCCAAATATGAATAGGTCGGACTATCCCTATAAGAGGAAAACACTGAGCTCTTAGTGTATCTGCAGCCTAATACATTACATACATTTAGTATAAGGACCACCGTAAAATAATAATTGCGTGGCTCCATTACATATATATGAAGGTAATTCTAACAATGTTTACATATTAAGCCATTTCCTACGTAAATTCTCGCTTCAACAGAAAGCCTGTTGATACAAGCGCTATGAATAATGTTTTGCCGGTACGTCATATTTCTTTCCTTCCCCCGATTAAGAACAATAACCACTGGCCATTCGTGTGCTCCTTTAAAATATTTATCCAGACGTTGAAATATATATTGACAGGATCATGTGGCAGTTGGTCAGCCATTGCAGGACAATGATGTGTATTAGAATACAACCGAAACAGTAGAAATCATGGGTGTCGTTAGGCCTGGGCGTTCGGGGATGTAGCCTCGGATCTTTTATGAATAGCCCCGGATCTCAAATTATGTTTTTTTTTTAAACAAAAAAATGAACAAATATAGACCCTGATCTATTCATCTCTAATTCTGATCATGATTAAAGCCCAATGTTTTGGGCTCTCTGTCAATGTTTTGGGTCCTCTGTGTTATTCAAGCAGTAGATCTACTTTGCAATATTTGGAATACAAGCATTTTGTGTGAGCCCGCCTAGAGAGAGTGCACCGACCCTGGGCTGATCGTTGTTGGCATCTGATTCTGGCAGCTAATTTTTTGTGTAATTATTCTAAAAGTAGGGCTTCACGAGAAATCAAAATCATACTGAAATTGCAATTTGAAAATGTGCGATTTCTAATCTGCAGAAAGCTTTTTTTATTTTTATAAAAAATATTTTTTTAAATCCAGTCAATCAAAATAATATGTTTTACTGGTGTGTCATCTTCGCTTTAATCATCTTCGTATTTGTATACAATTTATTAGGCGTTGATTTTAGAATCCGTTTGCCTACTTAACTTAATTATTCAGATTTTAATGGCTGGAGTCAGGCAAGCAGTCAGACAACACAAATCTACAAGCGTTCATAACACACATCTTCCACTAACCTTTTGCAATTTAAAGACAATAAACGTTCACAATTCAAATGTACAGTTGTATGTTTCAAATCAAACTGTACAGTACATTTTTCTGATTACGCCTTTCACTCATCCCAATTTATTAAAAGTGAGTGAAATGAGTATTCTTAAAATATCCCAATTCCTTGTGATGGCTCTATAACTAATGAAAGTAATAGTCACAACCCACAAAGTAACACGCGCGTGTCAGGGAAACGTAATGCTAGCTGCGCAGGCACTCTGAGTCAGTCTACCAGTAAGAAACCACAAAGATGCGTTGTAGAGCGTACTGCGAACGAACCGTGCGGGGTAGGATCTTGCTGTTGGGGAGAGGACAATGTGATAGAGACTTGAGATGATTTGGTGCAGAAAAATAATAACTGTTCTCTTCAACCGAATATTTCGGTTTCCAGCGAGATATCACAAAGTAATGTAGGCCTAATATTAAAACCGCGAGAACACGTGGCATTCAACATGAGACTTCCATGATACATTTTTCATCTGGCGGTTGGTGTAGTGTGATCTTAGAAATGCCACTGGAGGAAATGTCTGCTCATATGATCAAATAAAAAAATACTGCATTTAGACCAAAATATTACATGGAGATTGCACCCAAAAAATATATAACACTAATAGAATAAGCCACAGCCAACACTTTCTCATAAGAAACCTACTACAAAATGAGTACGTTTCTGTAAGAGTAAGGACTTGAACCCACAACCTTGAATTTTGCAAGCCAACCTTGACTTATTGAAAGACTATCCCTGTCATTTGACTACCAACCCTTTATTCAAGTTACATCTGAACCTCAGAAGTGTCCTGGTGTTGTGGAACAAAGTGCTGGAACGGTAAACAAACCCTTCAGTGGTCCTGTACTTTATTCCAGTGAATCATGGCAGTCGGTCATTGCTGTTTCTAATCAGCGTCCGTTGTTTTGTCAGCTGCCTCAATGACGGCATGTTTATTACATTTCTTTGTTGTTGATATGTGTTTTTACCACGCACAATGTGAAACAGAAAGCATGTCTAAAAGCACTGGAAATATGGGTTGCACCAGCCCATCCATCCTACACAGTACTGAACTTTAAACCTGGGCCTATAAAGCTCATATTACACTTCAGGCAAATAATTCACAGAGACAAACAATCGGCTATGACAAATACATTTTGTCACACAAGGCTTACTAAGTTGTGCATTTCGTATTTTCCAAAATGTTGTCTCATTCAAATGGCCTTTACTCAACCAGGTGAGTAACTATACATTATGTCAGTACAAAGCCTTGTCCAGGACTTGTTGTTTTTCCTGGATAAAAAAACAGATTTCAACACATTGCCTTTACACCGAATTTCTTAGTGCAGATATACACTCTTAGAAAAAAATGTAACTAGAACCTGAAATGGTTCTTCTGCCTTTTTCGTGCTTTTACCCATTAAAGAACCCTTTTTGGTTCAGATTACAACCTTTTTTTGATTCAATGTACTGCATTTTTCATAGGCAGAATGCAGAATAGCTATACATGAAACCCTAAAGCGTTCTTCAAAAGGGTTCTCCCACACGAACACCCAGTGAACCCTTTCGGAAGTCTTCTCTTTTCCGAGAGTCTAGGCTTTGGAATTGTCTGTGTTGGTCTGGGAAAACTGTCCTGTTATGTTTTAGCACAGTGAGTCTGAGCCTGTGTGTGGTCCCACGACTGTAGATTTTGAAGGGGAAAAAACAACTCTTCATACAGTATCTAATTTGGGAGGGTGGATTGGCACTCTTGCCTGCGGGGAGTGAGGCTACAACTACTTGAGGGCATAGGATGACACACGCAGCTACTCCGCTGTGACGCTGAAGCAGCGTGACCTCATATAGGCTCTGTGTTCTGCATACTTCCACTCCAGACCTGGGTTTGAACACTATTCAAAATGTTTCCAAAACTCTCCTGGGGCGTTTGCTTGGGTCTGTGCCTGGAGAGTAAATGGGGCAGGATTTACCACTGTATTTTAACGACTTAGTGAACTAACGCTTGTTATGTTATGTTAATAATTTCTGTTGCCTTCTCACTAGCACTGACTTTTACCGATAACTAATTAATTGAGTAAAGTCTACTTACTACCACTGGGTGGTGTGCTCCGCCTAGTTTTTTTATAATGTATGAATTAACTGTAAGTCGGTCTGGTTAAGAGCGTCTGCTAAATGGCCAAATAGTAAACCGTATTTTATTTAGATTTAGTCAATCTATTTTTTCACAACAAAATACAGTCTTGTTCAATTTGCACTTAGACTGGACTTCCTAACTTCACAGCCACGCCCTAGAGCCATGAAGAACATCTTCCTAAACTCACCCATTCGTTCTGATCCTTATCACATGGGAGGCACTCATCAGCACCTACGCGCTTCAAGGATAATGCTGGAGCCCAAGGAGACAAGGCAACCTCACCAACCGTGGACAGAGCTGTGGCAAATCAAATGGCCCTTAGCTGCACCATTGTTAGTATGCCTTGACTAGGATTTGAACTCCCAGTGCAGTTTCGAGAGCCCCAACCACCTCTTTTTCAAAGAAGCTTAGCAGAAAATGTATCAGAAGGAATTAACGATAGAAATATCACAGTAAAGACAGGATAATAAGGTACACAGCTTTTCAAACTAAAAGCCGTAAAAGGCCCGGAAGGCACTGGTGCGTCTAATTGTGGGCTATTCTTAGATTGGTTCTATCGGCAGACACGGCAAAATACTTTGAAATACTGTCTGAACCCAGCTGGGATGCTGCTGACTGGGTGGCTAAACAATGTGACAAACACCAGATCCGACCCCAGATTCACACAGAAGCTTAGAGTGGGAGCACTGATCCAGGGTCAGATCCTCCTTGTACAAATGGTTGTATCAATGAATTATAGTCTGAAACCTAACAACTGATCCTAGCTCAGCACTACCTCCTTTTCTGAGCAGCACAGGGCACTCACTATGAATGAGCCTCAACTGGCACCCTGGTCCCTATTTATTGCCTTGCTTTTGAACAGGACTTATTGGGTTCTGTGTATTGAATAAGGTTTCATTTGTGCTTCTCTTTCTGAATTTAATTATTCTGCTCATTGGTGAAAGATTATTCTTGGTATGTCAAGGGTCAAAACGGCTTTATATCACAATGTGTGACTATCGCTGATAGTCATTCTCTGTCTGTATTACCATGCATCTCTCAGTATATACCTCTATATCACCTTATAAATATCACCATCAATCGCTCCGCATATACCTCTGAATCACAACATCAGTATCACCTCATATCACTCTGTATAAACCTCTATATCATCTTTTTGATATCTCCATGTGTACCTGTTTATATACCTCTGTATCACTTTATTAATATCACCATGTATCACTCTATATATACCTCTGTATCACTCTATCAATATCAACACGTACCACTCAATCAATATTAGCATGTATCAGTCTGTATATACCTCTGTATCAATATCACCATGTATCATTCTGTTTTCAACTCTGTATCAGTCTGTAAATACTTCTGCATCACTCTATCAATATCAACATGTATCACTTTATAAATACCTCTATCTATATCACCATGTATCACTCTGTATATATCTCTGTATCACTATCAATATCACCATGTATATTACTCAACAAAAGTAACACTTTGGATCAGTATCTCTGTGTATCACTTTCCGTCCCAGATCCCACAAGGGATGTGCACACAACATATGAACGTCTACACTCTGTAATGAATAGGGTGCCATTTGGCAGTCAGTGTATTTCAAAGCAGAGGCCCACCTCCCTCTTGGCTCAAAACTGCAGAATAATTATTCACAGCCACAACTCCACAAGGAGCACTAGAAGCTGTGGAACAGTCTCAAGTGCCTGTGAATTTAAATCACAACTGACATAATCAACTGTTTTATTTGTACAGATGTGATTGTCAATTGGACTTTTACAGAAAAAAAGCTCAAGCTTCAAGGTCCTTTTCCTTGCTAAACATGCGATAAAAGCCTCTCCATTGGCCAAGATATTAAGGGATGTTTATTGAGTGATCTGATCTTTGACTTTGTACCTAGATCAGTGTATGAGGTTGAACCTGTTGGAGAGAGCATCAGAAGAAGTCAAAAAGAGTCATATTGGATGAAATATTACCGTGCATGCATCATAGGCTGTGCCTACCTGTCATTGTCTCGTCCAGTGTAACCGGTACTCCTGTTCTTGTGGATTCCCCCGGAGCTTGTCCAGCCAGCCTTTAGTGTGTCCCGTGCTGAAACGTCACAGAACCTGGAACACATTGTAACCACCTTGGTACGACACCAGCTTACATGCAATTTATTTTAAGCCTTGTGTGTTTACTAAATATTTGCACTAAACAATCTACAGTATTGCCATGACAACAGCAGAAGAAATGGAAACAGCCTTACTTGGCACGGTAGTGAGTCAGGAAGGGCCAGGGGTCAGACGGTGTGTAGGAGACAATCTTCAGGTTTGGTGTGTTATGGATGAACCCTGAAGGCTCCTGAAAACAAAGTAAAGCAGTCGTATCAGACAGAATGTTTCACACACCACAGTGGATTCATGGGCAAGGAGAGAAGCCTCTAGTGGTCAAAATACCATTTTAAATTGGGCAAACCAATATGAACTTCCAATATTTTAATGTAGTCATTTGGGTGGGACTTCCACCATTTTAATGTAGTCAGCTGGGTGGGACATCTACCATTCTAATGTATTCAGCAGGATGGGACAGCCACCATTTCAATGTAGTCAGCTGGGTGGGAATTTCCTATTTTAATATAGTTAGCTGGTTGGGACTTCACTATTTTAATGTAGTCAGCTGCGTGTGACTTTACTGGCTGAACCCTCCTGATGACCTGTTGTTGCATTTTTTCATTATTGCATATATTTTTTGGACTGTGCTGTTTTAGTAAATGACAGATGGTATCTTTATTGGGGAGGATGAACTCATGGCTGGAAATGCATAAAAAGTAATATTATCAAAAAACGACTCCCATATGTTTGATACCATTCAATATAATCCTCATTTATCTGAGCCTTTCTTCCATCAACAGCCTCTGGTGTAATGAACATGTGACCACAGCCAACTCACCTTCATCCCGATCAGTTTCCTTTCAGCCGGTGAGAACGTCTTAGCTGAAGAGCCAGGTGCCAGAGGAGCCTAAAGACAATGCACAGGTGGTGAAATCTTGCAGGATGGTTAGAGGACCAAACTGGGAGAAGAAATTTGTTCTTGGTCATGTAGATTGCTGGGGTTAAATGGAAGTTTTGGCACTAAGGTCAATCATCTATTTTTCCAGAGTAAAATGAACTTGTGAATAACATTTGTAGGTTTAGCATCCATTATCAAGAAGGTTTGAAGGGCGTTCTGGGAAATAAAACAAACTACAATCAGTACAATAACTGAAAGACATTACAATTATTTTACATAGTCATAGATCTACCTGTATTCAGCAATCTCTTTCAAACTGCAAAGATATACAAATGGTGTCCATGACTTCACCTGACTTGGAAGAAGTGGATAAAGGATCATATTGTCAAAATTCTGATTTATCCCTTGTTGCAAAAACACCAGCCTCAAAATGTATGTCTTTAAAACAACCCAAAAAAGCCTGCAGACTTCCAGAGATAGGTATTGTGGACAGATGAGACAAATATTAACATGCAACAGAGTGATGGCACGGTAGAATGTGTGGAGAAATAAAAGGAACTGGCATACCAACTTATCTGTGAAATGAGAGAGGGGGAGTTACGCTTTGGGCATATCTGGCTGCCTGTGGAACTGGCCGAGCCAATCACCCGACCTGAATCCAATTGAGCACTTGCTGAAGGCAAGACTGTAGGGAGAAATGCCCTAAAACAAACAGGAAGTGCAGATGGCCACAGAACAGGCCTGGCAGAGGATCACCAGTTAATGGATGTAAATACCCTCAAATTAAAGCTGGACGTCTCCACTCTAAGTCATGGTTTCATTTCAAATCGAATGCATTTGATACAGTATAGTGAACTACTAAATGAATACAGTTAAGCCCAAAAGTATTCATACCCGTGGCAAATTTGTAGCTGTAGTGAATTTGTATTAGACCAGTTGGTCAAATAAAAATTCACTATAGCTCAAAATGTATATATGTGACACAGTATAGTGGACTGCATTTAATTCAGAATAGCAGACTACTAAATGTATATATTGATGTACATATTATATATGCACTCCTCTCATACAAATAGTGCAATCCTTTTGACCACAGGCTATTTGGGACAGTGATCAGTTCTTGTGTTTGTGCCGGCGCTCTGCGTACTGTCATGTGGCCATGTAGTGGTTATAGTTCTTGGCCAGTAACCAGTAACCTGTTTTTGTGCCCTTGAGCAAGGCACTTGACCCCGATTGCTCTAGCAAGTGGCTCCGGATGAGAGCATCTGCTAATATGCTAAATGGCAAAAAATGTAAATGTTGAATGTGTGACAACGGATGCTGTGTGAGTGAGTCACCGTGACAACCACTGCTGACAAACAGCCTCCTTCTCATTGAAGATACAGCCTCTTTCTTACTGAATATACAGACTGTTTCCCACTGAAGATACAGCCTGTTTCTCACTGAAGACATAGCCTCTTATTAAGTTAGATTCTCCTTCTCACTGAAAACATTCTGCTTCTCACTGAAAACGTACTCTCTTTCTCACTGAAGACAGCCAGCCTCTTTCTCATTAACATAAAACCTCTATCTCTCTAAGGATACAGCCTTTTCACAGTGAAGATAGCCTCTTTCTTATTAAGATACTGCCTCTTATTAAGATACAGCCTCTTTCTCACTGAAGATACAACCTCTTTCTCACCGAAGATACAGACTCGTTCTCATTAAGGTATGGCCTCTTTCTCATTAAGATATGAGAAATCTAGTTTTTTAGTTTTATTTGTTGGGTCTAAGAACCCAACAAATACTCAAACAAATAACAACAAATACAAGCACAATTTAAAAGCGCACCACAAAATCATCCTCCACAGACACGTAACAAAACAATCCCTGAATACCCATGAAAAGTTCCATGTTCCTAACCCGTTTGTAGTAAGCACACTCAACCCTCAGTCCAGCTGCCAGCATCCCCTCCAACATGCCCATACATGCAGAGACGCCTGGCACAGAATGCAATTCTTCAGTGTCTTCCAAATTGCCAATTTAGCTGGCCCTGACACAAAATTAAACAAACGACTACACCTGCCGATTGAAGTATACTTAGGTCCATATATAAACGGGTGAAAAAAATTCACCCAAAGCAGAGGACAGAAAGACAGACTAAAATAAAGAGAGACAGATTGAGAAAGAGATACAAGGAAGAGTGAGGGAGGGGTTGGATTACATACTGAGCTGGCCAGAGGGTTCCGACTGTCCCTGGAGAAGCCGGTTTCTCTAGTTGCTCGACTAACCAACCTGGGGAACATTTCAAAGCCCTGGACAGCACAGAAAACAACAGCATGTTATAGAATGCTTTGGAATATATGGTAAAAGTTACAGACCTTTACATGCATTGTAAGTAGGAAAACCTGCTAAATCAGCAGTTTATCAAATACTTGTTCTCCCTACTGTACATTTGGAAATTCTTGGATAATGGAAATGTTGATTTCTTACTCTTCTAGAGGTGATTTGAGATGGAACAGTCAGGAGGCAGGAGTTCTTTTTTCTGTACTTTTACCCAATTTCTCTCCACCAATTTGTGATACCTAATTTGTGATTAAAGCCCTGCTTTATTGCAGCAACTCCCAGAGGACTTGGGGAAATATATTTTGTCTAAAGTATCTGATGGTGCTGTGTTTTTCTTGCTACACAGCTAAACAGGAAGCTTGGACTTAACCACGCATGCCGGAGGGAACGGGTTTTTTGGCTTTTCACCTTGATTGCTGCAGCCCGACAGGGCATGGCAACCACATTCAAATCACAAACCCTAAAACCCCGACTGTGGTTGCCAACTGCACTGCCCTCTGCAGGAACCCAGAGCAGGATTTGAACCCTGGTCTCACAATGGCAGAGCTAAGAGACAGACTTATCTTGTGAACTAGACTGTTTTACATGAAGATGGAAACGTTTTTGCCGACCTGAAGAGCGGATCTGGGCTGAAAGTCACCTCTCGTCACTGAGTTCTCTGTCATCCGAGTGTCACCCTGATGACAATAAATACACACATTATAGATATGCACAATATAGATATGCACATGATATACAGCTCTGGAAAAGATTATGAAGCCACTGCACCTGCATATGACTCATATACTACCCTGTTTCCAGAAAAGTCAAGACGCCACATAAAACACAGGTGTAAACAGAATGCAATGATGTGCAAATCATTTAACCCTGTATGTACAAAGACAACATATCAAATGTTGAAAGAAAAGTTAGAATTTGACGCCAGCAGCACGTTTTGAAGAAGTTGAGCCAGGGACACGTTTACCACTGAGTTGCATCTCCTCTTCTTTTAACAACACTCTGTAAGCGTTTGGGAACTGAGGAGACCAATTGCTGTAGATTTGAAATTAAAATGTTTTCTCATTCTTGCATGATATAGGATGTTAGCTGCTCAACAATTCAGAGTCTCCTTTGCCCATATGTCATTTCATAATGCGCCAAATGTTAGGGGACAGGTCTGGACAACAGGCAGGCCAGTTAGGCACCTGGACTCTTATTGCAGAGCCATTGTTTTGTGATAGGTGCAGAAAATGGTTTGGCATTGTCCTGCTGAAATAAGCAAGGCCTTCCCTGTAAAAGATGTAATCTGGATGGCAGAATATGTTGCTCCAAAATCCCATCCTCTCTGGAATGATCTTTTAATACCCAATCAAGTTACTGACCTGTGTTAGATTTTTAGCATTACACAACTTGTCCAGTCTTTTGTTGCCCCAGGCTATTTTGAAACGTGTTGATGGCACCATGTTCAAATTGGGCATATACATTTGTTTCCAAGAAACAATATTTCTCAGTTTATCTTGGTACTAGCTTCTATTGGTTATAGGGTTTAAAGAATTTAAACATCAATGTATTGGGTTTTTCTTAACATTTTAAACAATGTTCCAACAAGGTTGTAGTATATACACATACTCAGACACAATGAAGGCAATAAATTAATCTGCTATAACAGTTCTTTCAGTAACACTATTTTACAAATCTAACAAACTAAACCCTATTCCCTAAAAAGGGTTCTACTTTTGATCAGAGCCCTAATAGGGTAGTGTATTAACAAGGGAATAGGGTGCTTTTTAGGAAGCTCATGATTTATACTCTATATACAGATCAAAAAACATTAAGAGATCACTGCATTTCTTTCCTTTCCAAAAAAGTTTAAAAGGAAGGTTCTCAGCGAGGAACAGAAGGGTAAAAATTAAGAGACAACTACAAATTGAACGCTTCTTTTCCTCAATCAAAACTTTCCTTTTCAACTTTTTGGGAAAGGAAAGAAAATGTTCTCCGGAGCTGTATACTTCACACCCTTGGAACACACCCATACACTCAGAATACCCCCATACATACAGAACACACCCATACACTCAGAATACACCCATACACTCAGAATACACCCATACACTCAGAATACACCCATACACTCAGAATACACCCATACACTCAGAATACACCCATACATACAGAACACA
>JACXGJ010003966.1:0-49282 GCA_016801105.1 Esox niger
TATATATATATATATATATATATATATATATATATATATATATATATATATATATATATACTGTATATACAGTGAAGGGGAAAATGCATGATCCCCTGCTGATTTTGTACATTTTCCCAC
Source organism: Esox niger (assembly GCA_016801105.1). Taxonomy (NCBI): domain Eukaryota; kingdom Metazoa; phylum Chordata; class Actinopteri; order Esociformes; family Esocidae; genus Esox; species Esox niger. The sequence goes on from JACXGJ010003966.1 coordinate 121, forward strand.
TGACAATGAAATGATCAATCTATAATTTTAATGGTAGGTTTATTTGAACAGTAAGAGACAGAATAACAACAAAAAAATCCAGAAAATCGCATGTCAAAAGTTTTATAAATTCATTTACCGTTTAATTAGGGAAATAAGTATTTGACCCCTATGCAAAACATGACTTAGTACTTGGTGGCAAAACTAGTGATGGGAAGTTCGGCACTTTCTACTGACTCAGATCTTTTCGAGATGTTCAGTGAAAGGTTCAATTCTTTTGAGTCATTTCGTTCATTTGAGTCAATAATTATTTTTGACTATGGTCCCAGCTGCCTTGAGATCATTGACAAGATCCTTCCATTTAGTCCTGGGCTGATTCCTCACCATTCCCATGATCATTGCAACTCCACAACATGAGATCTTGCATAGAGCCCCAGTCCAAGGGAGATTGACAGTCCTATTGTGTTTCTTCCATTTGCGAATAATCACACCAACTGTTGTCCCCCTACTCACCAAGCTGCATGGCGATGGTCTTATAGCCCATTCCAGCTTTGTTCAGGTCTACAATCTTGTCCCTGACATCCTTGGACAGCTCTGTAGTCTTGGCCATGGTGGAGAGTTTTTAATCTGATTGATTGATTGCTTCTATGAACAGGTGTCTTTAATACAGATAACAAAATGAGATTAGGGGCACTCCTTTTAAGAGTGTGCTCCAAATCTCAGCTCTTTGCCTGTAAAAAAAGACACCTGGGAGCCAGAAATCTTTTTAATAGAGAGAGGATCAAATACCTTTTTTCTTCATTAAAATACAAATCCTCAAATGCAAATGCAGAAGTATCTCATTTTACTATTCATAGGTATGTGTTTGAGTAAATTGAACATTTTCGTTTTATTCTATATACAGGACATTTCTTCGAAATTCCAGATATTTTTTTATCATTTAGACTATGTGTAGAAAATAACAACTGGTCAAAATAAACAAAAAGCATTCTTTTCAGACATAAAAAATGTTAGGAAAACATTTTCTTATTAATTTTTCAACAACAAAATACTAATGGTTTAACATAGGAAGAGTTCAGTTCAATATTTGGTGGAGTAACCCTGATTTTTAATCACAGCTTTCATGTGTATTGGCATGCTCTTCACCAGTCTGTCACATGGCTGTTGGGTGACTTCATGCAACTCCTGGCACAAAAAATCAAGTAGCATGGCTTTGTTTGATGGCTTGTGACCATCCATCTTCCTCTTGAACCAATTCCAGAGGTTTTCAATGGGGTTCAGGGCTTGTGATTGGGCTGGCCAAAGCAGGGTCTTTATCTGGTGGTAATCCATCCACACCTTGATTGACCTGGCTGTGTGGCATTGTCCTGCAGGAAAAAACAATTCTCAGACTTGGGGAACATTCTCAAAGCAGAAGGAAGCAGGTGTTCTTCCAGGATAACCTTGTACTTGGATTGATTAATGCATCTTTCACAAAGACATATCTGCCTAATTCCAGCCTTGCAGAAGCATCCTCAGATCATCACCGATCCTCCACCAAATGTCATAGTGGGTGTGAGACATTGCGGCTTGTAGGCCTCTATGGGTCTCCATCTAACCATTAGACGACAAGGGGTTGGGCAAAGTTGAAAATTTGATTCGTCAGAGACGATGACCGTTCCTCTATGGTTCAGTCCTTATGGTGTATTGCAAACTTAAGCCTGGCTCTTCTTTGCTTCTCACTGATGAAGGTTTTTTTCTAGCTTTGCCCAAATTCAGCCCTGCCACTAGGAGCTTGTTTCAAACCGTCCTCACCATGCACTTCACCCCAGCGGCTATTTGCCATTCTTATTGTAGTTCATGATGTCATCCTACGGTTATTGAGTGACATTCGTATGAGGTGACGGTCATCTCAGTCACTGGACAGTCGTTTTCGCCCTCTGCCAGTCTGTAGCTTTGTTTTCTTCAATGTCTGTTGCTTGACTTATGAACCACTCTCTTTGATATTTTCAGAATGGAAGCAACCTCACTGTATCGCTCTGCCAGTAAATCCAGAATTGAACTCTACTTTTTTTTTTTCTTCACTCAATGATTTTCAATAAAATTATTTTGTCATGCTGAATAGTTCGTTTTATGTTCAAATTACCTTTGAGGTACTTGCACTGATTTTGCCATACAGCTGGTCCTATTGCAAGAGTATAGTCATGACTACAGCAGTGTTGTTTTTACTTCTTGTTAAATAAAATTTGGTTCAGTACCTCATTAAGTAAGTATGAGGTATGCCTGTGTTGGATTTTAACAGACAGTGGAATGGAATGGAATGGCTGACATACATGTGGAGATGCTGATTCAAGAAAATTTAGGAGTAGTCACTTAATTTCTTCCAGAGCTGTAAATTGCAATTAAACTTTTAGGTGACTGCTATGCAAAAACTGGACACTCCAAAAAGACGGTAAAACAGCTGCGGCTCATTCTGAATACTGCTGCTTGAAAGTAATCCAGGACCAAGAGAAGAGCACATCACTCTGGTTACAGAATAGATTTTTAAATGGTGCTTTTACTCTCAAAATCACAGAATGGTTTAGGTGTCAAATACATTTCTGATGTTTGAAGGTTATAAGCAGGGCTTTTAGATGCATGAACTCAGGGCAGCTAGCAGAGCCCTAAGTCCAAACTAAACATGGCAAAGCTGCATTTAGAAGTTATGCTGCAAAAAAGTTTACAGAAAACTATTATGTATTATACTATTATTCTTAGACATGCCCCAAACATATACATTTTAAACTCCAGGTTAAAAACTTCACTTCTCTTTTCATGTGCCTGAACGCGTAAACTTAACCACACTATCAGCCTGATAGCTTTAACAATTACATAGCTTCCTCGTGGAATCTACTGCGGAGTCTACCATTTATATTCTATTTCATTTTTATTCTATTTCTATGAATGAAGCTCATTGAATGAAGCACATTGAATTGCCTATTGGATGTGTTTTTATTGTATTTATTGAATTCTATTATTCTTTCATATTTTTCTTTTTTATTGCTCAGCAAATGTATTCTATGTATGGATTGTGCTATATAAATGAACTTGCTTGCTTATAAACTTCAGTCAGCACAGCCAGAAATGGACTAGCCTCTCCTCAGAATCTGTTTCCTTTCTAGGTTTCTTCCTAAAATTTTCCTAGCCTCTGTGCATTAACCGTTTTTGTTTGCCCATTGGGGTTTTAGGTTGGGTGTCTGTAAAAGCACTTTGTGACAATTAATGAAAATGAAAAAGGTCTTCATAAAATACATTTCATTGATTGATCAAGGTGATTTGTCATGCAACTTACCCGATTTTCCAATTAAGCATATTTGCCAGCAATAACAGGGCCCAGGCAGAGAGCTACACTACAAACCATGGTCCCCCAACCCCTTAAGGGCACCTGTGAACATTGATCGTCTGCACCACCTGGTGTTACAGCAGAGCCATTATTACTTGTGTAAATGTTTAATATCCATAAACCAGTCAAAATGCAATGCAGGACCAGCCCCGGTAATAATCATGTGCCTTTCTATCTGTTCATTATTATAACACATCATGTGTTTGCTCAGAGACAATCTCATGCGAGGTTTAGTGATATTTTTGTATTTGGCCACACGGGGGCATTCTATTCACAGGACAAACAAACATAGTAGACACAATGAATACCATTCACTTGCATGTACAAGAGAGCTGTCAGTGTTAATTCTCCCTTTACAAATGGGTCATCCAATATGAATACTATAACATTTAAGCTGTATTCTAACCCCATTATTATTGTATTTGTACCTATGCAAAACTACAGAGTCAAAACATGTGTCACTGTCAAAATACTTGGACTGTCCTGTATATAAGACTAATACCTTCCTAAGTTTAAGGGGTAAAATCTAACAAACCAATATCTTGAATGGCTGTCTGGGGCAAGCATAGAGAAAGCTGCTACTACAGTATCGGCAACATCCTATTAGCTTCACAATGATTGTCCACCACTTGCCAAACCTGAAATCTAGTTGTTCACTTGAATGCTTCTCCGGTGTCACTGGACAACCTTTAATTTATACTGCACTAGTGGTAAAGGAAGTTACGAATGTAAGGCACCAGTATTTCTGTAGCGCCGCAGCTATTAATAGTTCCCTGCTCCACATGTTGTTGTTCACAGTGTGGAGTTCTGCCAACAACAAAATTTGAATTACAGATGTAGGATAAGGTGATCATGTTTAAATGCTATTGCAAGTAATTGTAATTGTATTCCAGCTAAGATATTGATCGTGCTCATTAATGGCCATAACATTGTTAACATTGACCTGGCAGATCGGGGCAGGACAAGTTTACATTCATCGCTGAGATGGTATTGGGCATTGAAGATGATTTTTATAAATTGCTACATTGCTGAGTCGTGGCTAGCTACTCTGTATTTTCAGTGAGCATATTCCAGGAAACACTTCATGGAAGTTTTGGGTCATGTTATTTTTCTTTATTTTGCCCTTGGATATTTTAATGTTTTTGGCATTGGTTAATGAGCACAGATATTACATTAATGTTCAGAGTCAGGGCCTGTTTTTCTCTCTACAACTGAGATAACTGAGGCCAATGAAGGTTAGAGTCAGAGCAACCCATTGTGTGTTTGTGTGTGTGTTTGAGTAAATCCATCATGCACACATGAGTCAACTAGGACTGATTTAGCTACTCCATTTAGGCCTATTACTTTTCATACTAGTAAGATTTAAAGTGGATGGTCTAAACTGAAGTGGTCATACTTGGTGATTTGCTTCAATCAGAACTTAAAAACTGTTTTTAAAGTTTTTAAAAGACATCACTACACAGAAAGGTGCCACTCAACCCCTTTAGGAGATGTTGGCCCCTTTTTAATAATTACTGCCCCCATATGGCCCCATTATTAAAAAAATCCCAAAATTGCCACTGTTCAGAATGGAAACAGAGACCCGTGTCTACATATTAGTAATGCTTCCTTAATTACACAGCTTTCAGAACCGAGTAGAGAATGCACTAGCAAGTATATTGGATAGATTTGGGCATTTACAATTACGACAGGGATCATGATAAACATACAAAAGAAATACTGTTTTTGCTGGACTTGTCTGGTCACACTACATTTGTTCAGGATAGACAAAAACTTTGCTGGCTTCAAGCCTCAGTAGCTATGTTATATAGTAAACATTACATAAAAGGGATTACAGTTATATTGCTATTATTCTTGGTGGATTTTCGATGTTTACATCTGTGCATGCTTCTTGAGGTGATATAAATCACAACAAAGTACACAGTAAAAGAGGATGCTTTTCCATTAATAAATGCTCTGATAAACATGCTATTTGACCAAAAATAAAATCTCATATATTTAAGAGAATAATTGTATTATGTGACTCTTTATACAATTATTGTATTCTAAAGAAACAAACTAGCCATGGAGTGATTGGAGAATTTGTTTTTGTTATAGGTGGGCTGTATAGCAATTAGCTAGTAATCTTTGTACAAAAGTACTCTTTTATTTTGTTACTAAACATTCCGTTGCCCATGTTTTTCAGCAAAAATGTAATGGTTGTGATAAAAGTTGCATTTGGAGACTATATGGATGTGGACAGCCTACCAACAAGCTTGGTGGTCTTGTGGGATTATTCCTACCTTTCTTTTCCAATTTTTGACCCTGGTTTGATTCCCCTCTCAGATGTTCAAAATATTTTCTGTCAAAAATATTTATCCACTCCATGCTTTGCAGCCATCGCACAACAATGTATATCCACTCTGTAATACCATGAACACTTTAAATTATTTAATAAACGTTCTGTTGTCCACATTATTTCATCAAACATTTAATGGCTGAGGTAAAAGTGGCATTCCCGCTGTTTGAATAGCGCAATGGCAAAAGACACAGTCTGCCACATTGAAAACCATGTATTGAAACCAGCCAGGGACAACCACATTCATCCATTCTAATCACGGGCAGGCTGAATTAAACTTGCCTGTTCTTTTCTGTTAAGAAAACATTCTGTTTATGCTATAGCCCCAAAACTCAATTCTGTAAATCAGTCCCACTCCATTTTTGTTATCACAAACCTATGATCAGGGACTGATTTAGACCTGGACACTAGGTGGGTGCATTTATTAATGTGGTAGATCAGAAAATCAGCAGGCTGAATACCCCTGTCATACAGAGAGTTAGAGAGGCAAACAGAGAGAAGAATTCAAGGTCAGCCTTATCAAACAAAACATCTTAATACAATGTGTACATGAAAGCACCTAATGTTTGAAATCAAGTAAGTCCCTTAAATATCATATAAAATGTGTTTAAGATTTCTAAAATATCTGGCTAATGTACACTCAGAAAGCCAACTGAAATTCTGTTGAGATCCGTATACAATATAGGGATAAAAGTTATATATGGGGAATAATATGTAAAATGTTTGCATTGTAATTTAAGAAAAATTCCATATCCAGTAATAGTGGAACGATAGGTTTCACAACATTAACTCACAAGAAACACATTAGGGTTCAGACAGAAGCACTAAAAACAGAATGTACTAAAGTGCAGTATTACAGCAATGCAGCACCCTTCCTCTTCTATTGATCTCACTAAGACACTTGTTTATACTCAAACAGATTGTAGATTGTATAATACCTGTTTCACAAAAAAGTAGGAAATTCTATATAGACACAAATCCAGCAATTTCTGTTCATGTAGTTAAAAAAACATATTACAGTGTACGTAATCATTGTCTCACCCTAAAAAACTTTTGAAATATAAAATATGCTGATTCAGTTTACTTCCAGAAGATGGGTGCAAATGAGTGGTCATCACTTTTATGCAAATGTGCATTTTTCATACTGCATTTGTATGCACAGAATGTTGCGAATTGGCTAATGACATTAAAACTACATAAGCCCACCATTTCAGTATGTTCTACTTCGACCTAATTTCTCATCTGTCATATTGAGCCAAAACCCAGCAATTGAAATAATGAATACCTCTTACAAATGTCACACAAAATACACCTCACACATTTGGTATTACATCTCACAGTAATCACCCAACTTCCATAATAAAATCAAGAAAATTGATCACATCTCAGTACACTAAAAATGGAAACATTATGTGTGATGAAACAATGAAAAGTATAGCTAACCTTAGTTGTCAAACTGGCACTCAATCAGATGCATAAATATTAAACATAATAATAATATACTCCCAGAGATGTATTCTTATTCTTCAGTAAATAAACCCTTACAAATTTTTCATGTTATGCTCTCAGTCTTTGGAAAGATGTTGCATAACACTTAATAAAGTGGTTTTGCAAAACACCAGGAAGTCTTTAAAAAAAACTCCAGCAATGTCATGTTTTGGTGTTAAAACACACTTTGTTTTTAGTATTTTTACTCTTGATTAGTAGTCCTAATATTTTAGTAATATATCCTGTCCTTTCTAAAGATTTTCAAAGATCAACAAGAAAGTGGTTAATGCAGCTGTTTTATTTATTGTAATACACGTCATATATTGCCATTTTAATATTTTAATCCATGTAACATTATTTATGAAGAATGGTTCACACATGAGATTCCATGACAAAGATATTCTGAAAAAGAAGTATGAATGAAAAGTGAGCTCAGCCGGTCTGTTCTTATCATCAGTGTAGATTAGGTAGCCTAAACCAGACATTGGCGAGACAACCAGTCTCGCCAGTTGCTGCTGTTGTCATCATGACCACAACATCACGAGTATAAATTGACCTGCCTACAAGCTTGAGAAAGTATACACCTTGTTACCTGTGTCCTGGGGAGCATTTCTTGGCTTGCACATTTCAGACAAGCAAAACCTGCATTGCTTTGCCCATATGGTGTGTTCCTAACTGAAGAATGTCAGAGATTGTCAAGCCACTAACATCATTTTTCATTAAGGACATCTTGTCCATTAAAGAAAAAAAACCTGCAAACTTCTGGTGCTATACCTCAAACAAGTCCAAGGAGGGACTCGCTCAATGGAATAATCAACAACCCAGTAAGGCATCCCATACGGAGGAACTTTTGCCACAAGATACAACATTTAGTGAGCGGAAAGGTGAGCATATTGCATATTATTTAGGCTGTTCGAAAGTTTAGGATTTCATCAGCTGTGATTTGCTCAATTCCTTAGAATCATAATGACAACAGGGAATAGTGCTTATTCCATATGAACCTGTGCTCTCTTACAGACTCCATTGACTGCTCTTGTTCCAGCACCCCAGGTGCCATGAGAAGTTTTACATCAGTCAGAAAACAAAAGCGCTCACGGGCTGCTTTTACACACATGCAAGTGCTAGAACTGGAGAAGAAATTTAACCACCAGAAGTACCTGTCCGCTCCTGAAAGAGCCCATCTTGCCAACACATTGAGACTGACAGAGACTCAAGTGAAAATCTGGTTTCAGAACAGAAGATACAAAACCAAACGGAAGAAGTATGCCACAGAGTACTGTCAGGACAGCTTTCCAAAGTCAGAAGGACTAAGTACAGAGGGTGAATTAGTTAGAGCTTCTCTTCTCAACACATTCTACAAATCATATCAACACTTAACATATGTGTATGACTTCAATAGCACATGGAGACCAACAATCTGAACATTACATATTCAGTACTGGACAATATTTATGTAACGATGGAATTTGATCTATTCAGCACAGTAAGCTGACCTACGTCAGTCATAAACTGTAATATTTTATTTGTATCCGCTATGAGTATGTACAAGTGGGGGGGATAATTCCTTCACTGTTACTTGCATTTCTTGCAGATTTTTGTCCCTGAAGTTGCAACAAAATAAAGAGTGATTTTTAATTTATATTGTAGTGTCAAGGTATATGCAGTTTTGCCAGCAGTTGTTAAATCTTGCTAAATGTTTCAGAACCCATGAAGCTCACAAAATAATATAGACCGTGCAAATATTTTCATTACTAAGAGTAGTTATGGTAACTAAAAAAGGCAAAGCGTTTACTCAAGTTTACTTTTTCTGCAACTGAGCACAACAAAACTTCTATAATTCGTAAGAATACAAGAATAACACGTATAAAAAGGTACGTGGCTTTTGGGGACAGGAAAGTGAGCCAACATTTACTATGCCTTTAAAAACTACCTGGAGAAGCCATTGCTGTTGTTTTATACAAAATGTATAGTCTTACATACAGGAATTAATGCTTGAAATGATGGTCTACACCATAGGCTTGTTGTGAGCTACTGGAAGTTTCCGATTACCTTTTTGCAGACATCTTGTATATAGTAATTGTTTCTAGAGACAAACAATTGTTGTACCTGTAGTTAACTCTGATAATACTAGCAAATTACATGATCAGATAAGAGATTCACTGGGATCTTAAAAAAACATGAGGGTCATCTTTAAACAACAATGCTTGGCTTCTTTAACAGATAAAGAACCCCTATCCATTCACTTAAACCAAGGCTTGATTCAAAATCAAGATGTTTAAAATGACCCTACTGAAGGCTTATGTCACTCTCCTTACTCTTCCTGGGGTAAACAATTACAAGATATAGAAAAAATGTAGCTGACATTAATAAAAATATCTGTCATTCAATAAATTATGGTCACTATTTGAGTTCCTCCAAGCATCTTTAGAAGACTTACAACAGACAGAAGCATGGGACAATGTCAGAAACTATAGTTTGTGTTTTCACCTTATATGCCATCAAATGTAATGTTTTCTTCCGTATGGCCCATTCACAAATTAATAAAACATAGTTAAATGCTAACTAGCATATACATTTACAGAAGCTTTAACAGTAAAAGAGAAAGAGTTTAAGAGTGCATCCAGATTTAGTGTAGATTCCCCTGAGGAAAAGTGGTAAGGAAGAATGCTTATTGGGTAAAATGTGGTGAATTCGTCAAGAGGCAGAATTGAGTTGTATGCATTTACATATCAAATACATGCTTTTTAATACAACATAAAAGTCACTGTCATTTGAATATATTAGTAACATTTTAAGAACTGAATAAGACTTGTGAGTCAGAGCTGTTTAGTAAATACACTCACAGGTTCATGGGCTCTGGTCAGACCAAATAACACCATTTATATGTGACTATTAATGACACAATACTGCTTCTTGTTCGTTATTGCTCAATAATGTAATTGTTTCCAGGTCTCATAATTTTGGTCTTGAATCAACTAAGGGGTCAAATTGTTTTGACTGACTGTTTGACCGACAGAATTCCCCAAATAATTTGTTTAGTTGAGCATGGGAGATTGCATGGCAGGCAGTAGGGAAGCTTTAGTAATCAGTCATTTGGTAATATTTCAATGAAACGATATCTGTTGCCAGCCAAGGTTTATGAAATACAGGTATTTTAGGCAAACAATCAACATTTGGGAAAATTAATTATTTGCATAGAAATTATTTCAATGACCCAAAAAGTGGTCTCGATCAGATGAAATGTACTTCCTTGTGGAACACAAGGAAATCTAGAGAATTGCTTGCACAGCATCTGGCTGTCAGCTGGCACAAAGTACACACTTCAACTGTAAAAAGTCAAGTAATGGCAATCTTTGACTGTTTTCTCAGCACAATAAAGCCCACAATAATGGCTTAAATAAAAAAAAGAGCTTGGGCAAATCTGTACTTCTATTTTGCATTCGAAAGGAGGCCACGTAAAATACGGATTTGTTTACAATATATATTAAGTATATATTCCTATTCATTGTATTAACGTTTCTTTGTGTTTATGTTGTGTAGTTTTTTTTCTCCAAACAAATAAACATTTCTTGCACAGATACAGTTTCTCAGGTGGCCTACGTCTTGTGTACATAAATCTGTCTGTGTCTTGTGAACATATTTCTTACCTGTTCTGAAGTCAAATACATAACATGGTTATGTGTTAAACAGACCCACCCAAACTGCATTTTTGACAATCTTTACCCAGAAATGTCATGCCACTTAATAATAGCAATCTCTCTATTGACATTGTTTTCATTGAGATAGGCAGTGTTGTGTAGGGGTAGACTACAAAAAGATATGATAATGGAATGCAATCTTACCACATGTCTGTTTCCAGGAAACTCTCTAAAAATATTGCTATTAATAGTAATCATAGGGATTGTCGAAGGTTGACTAAAGGCAGAGAAAACGTACATCTGGTTAAGCAAGGTACTGGCTAGTGGCATAGAAACATTTCTGAAAATGAAAGAAATATCTGTACACTCTCTTGACGATAAAGTTGTCTTCATCAAGCACTGCAGGTAAAATGCTTATACTGTAAGGGGTATTGCTGGTATAACATTTCCGAAGTAACACATACGGACAAAGGAATATATATATTGCACACTCATGAATAGGATTTTCAATTGGCCACATTAAATACACACATTTACAGTATTTACACAGTAACAGGACAACATCCCATGAAGGTTGAAATTTACATTGAGATGGAGGGGAGCAAGCTCTCTTTAACAATACATAATCAGGATGACCTCCTCGCCTAAGTTAGATGCTGATATAACGGATGAAAAACCGAGTGGTTTATTTTCAGAAGGTGGGCAGTAACGCTGTGAATCAAGTTTTTGCACCTAATTATGTTTGGTGCTTTTTTTCACACTTTGTTTTTGCCCACATAATTCATTTAATGAAGACAGGGGAAAAGATAAATAACTTCATTTGTTGTGCTAGTAATGACATCTTTGATGTGGATATATTTCCCAATGAGGGTATTTGAAAGATCATATTTGATCAAATATTTATTGAATTAATGTAATGTCTCCTTACAAGGATGTCATATTTTGCCTTAACTGAGAAAAGGTTTTTTGCTTGGTTATTCTTTATAATTCAGGAGATTTAGAAAGACAGATTATTCTGAGTTCTATTCATAGACTGCCAGCAATCCATGGATCGGACTTGTTTGTCCAGGCCATCCCACTAGTATATTCAATATATTCATGCTTGATTGGATTGAGATCTGGGGAATAGGGAGGCCAAGTCAACACTTTGAACTGGTTGTTGTGTATCTCACACCATTCCTGAAGCATATTTCCTAGGTTGCAGGATGCATCATCCTGTTGAAAGAGTCCAATGCCATCAGGGAAAACCGTTGCTATGAAAGGGTGCCACAATGCTTAGGTAGGTGGTACGTGTCAAAGTAACATCCACATGAGTTTCCCAGCAAAGAATTTCCCAAAGCATCCCACTGCCTCTGCCGGGTTGCCTTCTTCCCATAGTGCCTCCTGGTGCCATGTGTTATCCAGGTAAGTGACACACATGTACCCGGCCATCCACGTCCGCAAACCTGATGTGGGAAGCAGTGAACTTTCAAAGTTATGTTACAGTTATGTAAACCACCAGTTGTGAACGCTTTCCAATATGCAGTCACGAGTGTTGCTGTCTGTGTTTTCCTGGAAGGTCATGCTTATTGTAAAACCATTAGTGGATCTCAAACTGTACCATTTTCAGCCAAACAAATGTTCTATCTCAAATCAATACATAATGCCCCATTCAGAGCTATGTTAAAACAATGACAATGAAGGGCACTTCAATACATTGCATAGGACCACAGGGTTTTTGGGGAATTCACAGGATTACACTCTAGTTCCATTAATCAAATCTCTGGTCCACATTGTGTGGGGATGTTAAATGTTGCATTTGGAGACTGCAAGGAATTTCTGCAACACCAACATATTCTGTGGTCTTGTGGTAAATCCACCCTCCAGCTTTTGAGGTTGTATCTCTCAGCTATCTTTAATACTTACCTTATACCTTATTTTAAACCTAACTCTAACAATAGCAAGTGGTTGCTTGTCAACAGATTTTTTACGTATTTTATAATATTTCTGTCTATAGAAAGTCTCAATTGAAATTGGGACTTCTAAAACAAATTGTTTCAATAAACAGACAATTGGCAGTTTTCATTTCTACATAAAGAATCATGTAAATAGAAAACGATAACATCCCAGTAGAAAGCCGGGGCTGGAACGCACATCTATGAAGAACGAGCCTACAGTATTATGCTAGCCCTAGCTACAGCAGGCCTTGTGCTTATGCTTAAAATGTCACAATTTCTGCCATGGTATGCAAACGTATGAACACAACTGTATATGTAAGCAAAAAGGCACAAAGGGTGTGGTACAGTATAAGGCCAGGCACTGTTCTTAGGCACAACATATCATGGGTATATTGACAATATAACACAAACTCCTGAGATGCTTTATTGTTTTTATATAATGTGTAATACACGTGGTATACAATCTAATATACCATGGCTAGCAGCCAATCTGCAACCAGGATTCAAACCCCTTTGTTTATAAGAATCAACAGCAATCTAATGTAACAAACAACTGCTTTGACATGCAGTGGAAAATGTGTGAATCATTGCCCGGTGGTTTCATGTGCTGTTCATGTGTAATTCACTCGTATACTTATTTTTGTGCTGTTCTCCCAATAATGACTTGAATAATTGCTAGCCAAAATAGTTTGTATAGAAGAAACCATAGCATGTTTTTAAGATGAGACATGATGTCAGGAAGCAAGCGAGTGCTGTATTAACTGTATAGAGTAAGCCTACATATTTTGTTGAAATACACACAAATAAATCAGAATGATAGCTCTGGAAAACAGCTCTGGAAAAAGAGACCACTGCACCTTTATCTTTTTTCACCTTTTTCTTTCTTTCTCTTTTTCACATTTAAGAAAAATTAAATACATTTTTATTTCATGTTGTAATACAAAGTAAATGTGGGAAAGTCCAAGGCGGTTGAATATTTTTGAGAGCTGCTGAATGGCCGTATGTTAGGATGGGAGATATGAGCGTCTTTGGGGCCTCCCTCTTGATATCTTTAATCTTTGACATTGAAAAAGACAGTTCGTCCAGGTGGCAAACAGAGTCCTTTTTGTCTGAGACTAAAGACATATTATGGGGTAGAAGAGATAAACAAGGAGGAAGTTGTTTTACTGAGTTTGTAAATCAACGTACCCTGTCCCTCAGCTCCTGGAAGTGCAGGCGTCACAATAGCAAGTGGGGTAATAATAGTTCTAACCTTCAGCTATGCCCATCAACAAGCTCCTTTATCTTGATGGGTATGTACTTTTACACCATGTTGCCAGAGACACACTGAGAGAGTTCTAATCCCGTCAAAACTGATGCTATCTCTTCTCTTCACATCTAATTACCTGTGTGCTTCAAGGGCCTTGTTCACAAAATATAGCTTTCAGATAAGGGAGACCACTTCTGTTTTTTGAGCACATAAATAGGATAAAAAAAGGCTTAGGCCTTTTCTTTCGGCAGGTACCCTAGTGGTTCATGGCAATGACCAAAACATTTCCGGATGGAATTGCAGAACTGAAGGTGAACATTTTTTGGGGGTTCTGCCCTTGAGCAAGGCAGTTATCCCAACTTGCTCCAGGGTTGCAATAAAGCATTTCTGACTATGAACCCAATCCTTACATAAAAAAAGTATAATAATACCTGCACTTTGCCTCCAACTGCTTTTACTGTGCAATCGTCCCATTAATCTGATTGGCCCTTAAGATAGAGCACACAGTGTGGTCATGAAGCCATCGTGCTGCTCTTCATGGTATCCACTCATGCTTTGAAAATGTCTTCCTTGTGAGACGGGGGAAAACCTCACCACAAAGACTGGCATTGTCAGTGCTCCAATATGCCGTGACTGTCTAACAAATTTGCTGGGGCTGATAAGGTGGTTAAAATCAGCCCTCATCGTAGCACAAGGAAAGATTCATAAACTTTCCAAGACAGTGATGAAACTGGATCACTGATTTAACATGGTACCAGCACATCTCCTTTCTTCTCCAATCCGCTGATATACTCTTGCACCCTACTCATCAGATGGTTATCATTGATTGTATTTTTTATATTGAGAAACCTGTAAACAGTGTGTGTGACCAGTACATGTGTATGTGTGTTTCAGCAGCATTTATAAGAGAATGAGTGACTATGGATACAGTTTGTTGAAATTCTCCAACAACCTTATCTGCAAAACATAGACACAAAGTGGTGGGATAATTTACTGCAGATAAAGTGATTAGAGAGCAGAACAGAACGACAAGGACTACGAAATGGGCAATGGGCCCTTTCATTTTACACAAAGATAAACAACCCATACACAGCAGTCCCTTTAGGAGTCTACATGCCTCAGAACACGTAGAACTCCTCAGTATTTTATGTGTGTATGATTGCTAAATACTTTCAGAGCTAAGTACTGTAGATACAACACACCATTAATCAAAATGTTGTTTTTAAGTTATTACTGTTCTGAAAGGTTAAAGAAATGGAATTTGTAAATAGATAGTATAAAAATAAATAGTATTTACAATTTGAATAATAATAAGTATTAACTAAAACAGCATTTTAGTACATTTATAACACGCTCCTAATCTACTTCAAATATACAATATCAGGAATATATCTTTCAGCTTAAAACAGCAAATATTTGATATTTTTACTAGCCTAACATTCAGTGTAAGCACATGCCTCATGTAAATATATGGTTGGGGCTAAGGTGTAAGAGGGTAAGAACAATTCTGGACGGTTATAAACATAAAGAACAATGGTTTCTCAGAAACTTCTGTTTACTCAGAAGTTGAGTTACAAGTTTATAAAAAATACAATGCCTTTCCCACTGGTCCTCCAACTGCAGTGATATGTCATTTTGAAATGTATTAAAGATCATTTAATACATTAAAGATCATTTTGTTAAGCATAAACGGAGGGGCCACCAATTTGACATTCCATAGCTTTATTCTTGTGTTTTGAACCAATGTCATTGAATGAAGAATTGAGCTACTTGGAATAGGTGTTAATGTGAAAACTGTATGATTATAAGAGTGTAACCATGCATTCAAACCCATGACCAATTGTCTTGTATTATGTAATTAAATTATCTACTATAGAAATATATATACTGACAAAAATTTAAGAAAAAACACAATTGAAATAAGTATGCATAACATCATGTAGCCATTTCTAGTGTCTATCACTCTTTTATTTAGATAAAATTTGAATAGTACAAGTACAGTACAACAAAATGCAGTTAGCATCTAACCAGAAGTGCAAATAGAAGGCAGAAAATGTACAAGTATTTGTAAGTATTAAGTATATGTATATTACAAGTGGGCCTTGGTTTAGTCTTTTGATCTTGGCATGATTTGATAACATACTGCTTAGGATCATGAGCCGTTTAAGAACAAAGCAGACCAATTTTGTTATTTTTAAGGAAGGTTGGACCCTTCCAAGTTACTCTCTTAGTATATTCTAATAATTTGCACCTGTTGTCAAGCACAAAATGTAGCCATTTTATGTGATGTAAAGGGAGGGGTGTACTTTTTCCTTATATGAAAATGCTGTTTATTTTAATAATGTTTTATGTTTGTTGTTTGTTTAATCTAATTACCTTTATCAATGAATGTTGTTGGAATTTAGCACAAATATCTACATAGTATTCATACTCTATAGTCTGAACATTGTAACATGCTTTTGGAAGGCAATGTAATTTGGATGCTCTGATATAACTATACGGTGACGTTAGGAATGCATATCATAGTTGTGATTTTTCAAGGAAAATATGGTTATTGTGTTTTAAAAATCCTAGGCTATAGTGTGTTTAAATATTCAAGCATCCACTGTCAGACCATAGGCATTTGATCAGAAATAAATTAATTAATTTGAGGAGAACTAATTAAAGCAGGTTTATGAGTTTTGGTTGAGAATAAAAATGTGTATATGATCTCTTCTGATTAATTTCTGTTCTGTCAGGCATTATAGATATTTATATATTTAATTCATATATAAAAGGTGTGGATATTGGCATCTTCACGCACAGATCAAGTTTATACTACAATGTGCATCGAGCAACAAAAAGGTAGTATATGTTGACATATTGGCTCAGTGGTGTGTAGTTGTAGCTTATTATGGTGAAAATGACCTACAAATATGAATACAGTTCAGTCCATAAGTCCATCATTTGTGACAATTTTTTTGTTTTGTACTCTTGCACATTAGAATACAAGTCTTTTTTATATAATTTCACTAAGAGGTTAAAGTGCAATGTTGGAATGTTTGGAATGTTGAAATGTGCCCTCTGGTGTCCCTTTTTGGTCTGCCATGTAAGAGCTTAATATTCCCTGAAATAATACGATGCAATTGCTTTCACTAGTATCTTTTCGAAGAGATATTGTTGTTAAGTAGATGAACGCATATCCACCAATATACAATCAATGCATTCGGGATGTTAATGAACTTTTTTAAACTAGTTTGAGAAGCACAGCCTCTGAACATATAAACATCTGACCAATTGTAAGTAAATATTAACTACTCTGAAGCTGCACACTAAGAAAGGTTTAATATGAAATCCCTATAAATATATGAGCTACTCCTCAGTTAAGGCACATGACAGCCCACATTGAGTTCGCCCAAAGGCACCTAATGTGTCATGCGCAGTTTACTGTGTGGCTTCAATCTGGCCACTTCATAAGGACTGATTTGTGGAGTGCCAGAGTGATGGTTTTATTTCAGGAAGGTTCTCCCAACTCCACACATGAACTCTGGAGCTCTGTCAGAAGACTGAGACATTTCTCTGAACAGTTTGGCAGGGCAGCCAGCTTTTAAAAGAGTGATGTTCCAAACGTCTTCCAAATGAGTTTGATGGAGGCCACTGTGTTCTAGTGCACCTTCAATGCTGCAGATATTTTTTGGTACCATTCCAAAATCCTGTCCTTGAGA
Organism: Esox niger; assembly: GCA_016801105.1. NCBI lineage: Eukaryota > Metazoa > Chordata > Actinopteri > Esociformes > Esocidae > Esox > Esox niger. The sequence goes on from JACXGJ010003966.1 coordinate 17,815, forward strand.
TCTTCACATAATTCCTTCAACCTCAAAAATTGGATTTTGCACTGACATGCATTGTAAACTGGGGGACCTTGTATAGAAAGAAATGTGCCTCTACAAACAAATTGCATACAATCAATTGAATTTACCAGAACTGGACTCCAATTAAGTTGTAAGAACATCTCAAGGAAAAACAGTTGAAACAATGATGAAATTAAAAAGTCACAGCAGCTAAAAGCTCTGGAGTGGATTCCAGGTGTTGCATTCACATTTGGAAGCTGCTGCTGTGAACCCACAACATGGTCAAAGGAGCTCAATGCTAGTGAAACAGGGCATCCTTAGGCTGTAAAAAAAATCCATCAGAAAGTTAGCAGAAACATTAGGAGTGGCCAAGTCAACAGTTTGGTACATTCTGAAAGAAAAAAATATGCACTGGTGAGTTCTGCAACACAAAAAAGCCTTGACGTCCCGGAAGAAAACAGTGGTGGATGATTGCAGGATCCTTTCCGTGGCAATGAAAATTCCCTTCAAACATCCAAACCAGTGAAGAACACTCTCCAGGAGGTAGGCATATCATCCAAGTCTACCATAAAGAGAAGACTTCATACAAGCAAAAGAGGGTTCAACACAAGGTGCAAACCATTCATAAACCTCAAGAATAGAAAGACCAGATTAGACATTAAAAAGCCAGCCCAGTTCTGCCACTGCATTTTTTGGACATATGAAACTAAGATCAACATGTACCAGAATGATGGGAAGAAAAGAAGTATGGAGAAGGCTTGGAACGGCTCATGATCCTAAGCATTCCGAAGTATACCGCAACATCTCTTTCCAAAACACACCTACTTTTGTTCACTTGGTACCCAATTATTTACTCACTAGAATCTACTTACTTATTTGATTTAACCAGTGCAACTTGGGTTCACTTATTTTTGTACCTGCACTATTTTCATTTTTATTCTGTCTTTCTACTACATGTATGATACATGCATGTTTTCTTTAAATCAACATATGGAATTGGTAACCACACTGCTCACAAAAATTAACGGAATACTTAAATCACACATTGGGTTTCAATGAAAAAATTATATAAAAGATCAAATTATATTAAAGATCAACTACTTTTGTGTACATCCATTGAGGACAAAATGAAACCAAAATCACCAACCGATTGAGGGCTAGATTGAAATTCACACCAAAAATCAAAGAAACAATTGCAATCACAGGATGTTCCAACTCCAAACTCAGAATTTCATCTATTTCAACTCACTCAGCATGCACTCCCGACAACATCTGGGCGGATGGTATACTGGGGGATCTCCTCCCAGACCTGTATCAGGGCATCAGTAAGAACATGAGAGCCAGTCAATGGCATCAATGGCTTGGTCATCCAGGAACTGCCTACACAGTCTGGCCACATGAGGCTGGGAATTGTCTTACACCAGAAGGAACCCAAGGCCCACCGATGGGCTTGTGGATTTCATCCCAGTACCTAACAGCATTCAGGGTACCGTTGGCTAGCATGTGGAGGTCTGAGTGACCCTACACGGATATGCCTACCCAGACCATCACTGACCCACTGCCAAACCAATCATGCTGGATGATGTTGCAGGCAGCGTAACGTTCACAATGGCATCTCCAGACTCTTTCATGTCTGTCACATGTGCTTATTGGGAACCTGCTCATCTGTGAAGACACCAGGGCTCCAATGGCAGACCTGCCAATTCTGGTGTTCTCTGGCAAATGCCAAGCGAGCTGCATGGTGCTAGGCTGTGAGCACAGGTCCGACTAAAGGACATCGGGCCCTCATGCAACCCTCATGGAATTTGTATCTGACAGTTTGGTCTGAAACTTGCACGCCAGTAGCTTGCTGGAGGTAATGTTGTCAGGCTCTGGCAGTGCTCCTCCTGACAGAAAGGAGCAAATACCAGTCCTGCTGTTGGGTTGAGGCCCTTCTATGGCCCTGTCCAGCTGTTCTTGTGTTACGGCTCGTCTCCTGGTATCTCCTCCATGGTGAATGAATTGGCAATTCAACAGCATTTCGCTTTGGATTTTACTTGTTTGCGTTTGTAGTATGGGGTGTCATTGTTGTGCTGTAAGGTGAAGTGCTGTCCATTTGGTAATATCTAAGCCAGGGATGGGCAACCTGGATGGGGGTGGGGGCCACAGATATTATGTACTGGTCATCAGGGGGCCGCAGAAAACTTGGAATAATATCAGGGGGCCACAGTCATCAACTTATTAACAAATACATTAAAAGTAAACTAGCTCTGATGCTAGTTCACATATATCTGGGCAATTTTAAAATATTGAACAACGTGCTGTTTTCCCCGCTCTGCTCATCTCTCCCATGATTCAACATGTTCGCTGCCGTGGAAGTAAACGTGTGAACCTTTTGAACAGTATAGTGTTTTTTATGTTTTCATTACTTTGATATTTCTGTAATTGGTATCATCAAGTGTTTCATGACTAAACCAGCTGCACACTCTTAGCTACACTTAGAAAGACACCACAACAGCTTTCATAGACCCTGAAATTACAGTTATGTGTAAACATGATTTCAAAAAAATTCCAGGATAGACTTTGTTGGTTCCAATACTAACTTTACAATAAATCTAGGGTCAAACATGACAAAATGTATTTTTTACAGTTTTCTAAATTCATCCGAGGTCCGCAAGAGGGGGTGTTGCGCATGCCTGGTCTAAGAAGTCATGCTAAACGTGCACTTCAGAATTCAGTTCCAAATCATAGCCCCCACCTCCACCTTATTTTGCAATAAAAATAATGAGCTTTTCACCATACATTCCTCTTGCCCTAACTCTGGTACATGTAAACATTTGTGTCATCCATCCACAATACCATGTTCCAGAACTCTGCAGGGTCTTTTTATTTTAGGCTATCCTGTTTTTGAGGATAACTACAGTTTTTACAACTTGCAGTGCAGCCTCTAGAGCTCACTGGGCTCTGTACACCTCCTGGAACTCTCTATCACTATATATCTCATCTCATCTTCATCCGCTTATCCGGTATCGGGTCGCAGAGGCAGCAGCTCCAGCAGGGGACCCCAAACTTCTTTTTAATGCAAAGAGCAGCGGCTCTACTCTGAGTTCCTCACAGATGACTGCCAGCCACCCATCTGAGAAAACAAATTTCAGCCGCTTGTACCCATGATTTAATTATTTTGGTCATGACCCAATCATTACCATAGGTGAGGATATGTATCACTATATATTCGATGCAAAATCCTGTGATTAATCCTTATTTACAAAACCCTCTAGGGCTTCAATCCCGACCTCCTCCTTCACATACAGCACACAGCTATTTACATTCAGTGTATAAATGGTTAATGGTAATGGATGAAAATGCCCTCAAATGTAAGCCAACTGTTGTTTGCAATTTACCCCTATATTGATGATATCATTTAAAATCCAAAGTGGTGGAATACAAGACCATTGTCACGGTTGAGATGAGGGAGGACACGAGGCATAGAGCTGATCCTTTAATGTTTCCTCGAAACTTCATAAAGAAAACAAACAAAGGAGTGATACAAACCTGAACAGAAGAGCAACACAACGCAACACAAAGCAAAGGGTCACACAGGACAACATAGATATGATCCCCAATCAGAGGCAATACGGAGCAGCTGCTTTCTTATTGGGGATGATTATACTGTAAGGAACATAGAGGTGCCTAGAGCCATTAATAACAAAAATGTATCACTGTCCAAATACTTTTGGATTCTTTTGTTTCTCTGTAGTGTGCCTGAAAAAATTTCACATTTTGTGGGGTCAAATTTACTTACACTGTAGCTGGAAATACCTCTTCTGTAAAGAAAACATCTTTGAACAAATCACTTGAGTTAATGTATTATTATTTGATTCATTAAATACTTAACATGGAATTAAACATTATACCATTGTAGTTCTGCAATAGTAAAATGTTTGCAACATTTCCCAAAAAAACACTGTAGAGTCCTTCATTGACAATTGAGAGATCAGTTATACTACCATACATCTTTTTGTGTAACAAAAAGTATTATTAAAGTGTATCCAATCACTTGCATTTTCGTATAGCTCCAGTGTTGCTCTATATTGCGGCACAGTGGTTCCATACAAGGGGTACAAGGGCCCCTGGGGATAATTGGCCTCTCCACAGGGGGTACTTGAAAACACTCACAACACCATAGGCTTACTAGTGAAGTTAACATGAGGGTGTACTTCAGCGGTACTCTAAGAAGATTAAAATTCTGTCGGTGATACAGTAAGTGAAAAAGGTTACAAACCACTGCGTAACAGCATTACTACAACCATTAAATGTTTCTAAGGATTTTTTTCAAATTCAAAACAATATTGTAATGGAGATGGCACCCTATAGTCATAAAACATCAGTTTATTGTGTTGTGCATAATGGGTAAAACATTATACATTAAGAACATCCATGGTTAACAAATACATTCTATAATTTCCAGTGAAACATATACCCGCTTACTCATAGGACACAATAAATAACACTATTATAACAGCATTTTGTGGATACTTGACAGATTAAGAAGCTAAAAAGGTATTTCATGAATACTGTAACAAGATTAGTTAATAAAACGTTTCCAATACAATCAACCCACAATTGATTGATATGGAACCTTGTTGCAACCCATTAGCATTTTAAATCCAGCTCAACATTTAATGATGCATAAGAAGCAGTATTTGTTTAAGTTGTTAAGCAATCCTGGGAGTGCTTTTAAATAAAATGAATTACATTAACTAAACAACAAACATCTTAACAAAAAATAACAAAAATGTAATTAAGGCATAGAACAAAAATGATTTGCATAAGTACAGTTAGTAACATACATTAGCTAAAAGTATTGAATTCCCCTTTTCAGAAATGAGAAACAACAATGTACCCAAACTCCAGCTGTCCAATATACTATAGTTGTCAATGTCACATTTATTCAACCTAATTAGAGTTGCATATTTGTCCAAATTTATATGAACAATAGCTAATTGTCACCAATGACAGGTGTAATTCCATTAAATCATTTTCAGAGTTCCTTAACTGAAAGAGACAAATGCTAATGTAGTGTCCAAGCTTCTCCCTAAAAATGTTCACTTGCTAGTTTCAGATTAGACTAAATAACCCTCTACCCTTCATAGAAATGCTTGGGCACACTAATCTTTTAACATCATATTGCATGATTAACTTAAATAAAGTAATGCTGAAATGCTGACAATTTTGGGTGGGCATGATGGTTGAAATAAAAGTACTAGCAATAAGCACATATAAGGACTGAAATTAATGTTTAATCTTAAAGGTAGGACCACTGCTTCATAACTACAAGAAAAATGCATATCTTTGGCACTGTGAGGAATCGAGTGGGGACATTGTATATTGCTTGACCATTAAATTAAAAGCAAACCAAAATCTTGCAGCTTCATGGATTAAACCAATAAGTGGATGAATGTCTGCCTTCTGAGTAGAAAATGCAGAGCCAAGAGCCTGGGAAGAGCAGTGAGCACAGTAAATGACTAAACCATGCAATTTCGAATTCTGCTGTCCTAAATGTTGTCGACGAAACCTATTGTCCAAACAAAGTACAGCAAAATGTGATGAAGATAGGCAGACTGGAAACATGCAGGGTAAATATTGTGCCTAATTGTAAATTCAACACTTAACTGAACGATTTCTAAACTCCAAAACTTTTCAGATACATGCCTACCAATTTGTTCATGTAGCCTTTCCTTTCAATCTCCTTAAGTGCCTAAAGTTAATTAAGTGCCCCTTTGATCACGCTGTGGCTGGTTGAGAAAACACATGGAATTTTAGGATTTCAAACAAAAACAAATAGGAAAATGTTTCAGTGTGTCACATCAATACTTTTTACTGTAGTTACTATATGTCTAATACAGTACGTATCCACTTTATCATTCTTCACTGCTAAAGAATAAAAAAAGCCTTATTTCACACCGGAGTGAATTTTAACATATTATAATTCAATGTAATTTTGTTTTTTAAAATTATTTAAAAACGTAGGTTAAAATTGAGATGCTTCTTAGAGGGATAGTTTGACCTAGATTGATATTTGGGTGAACTAACACTTAAATAGATTTTTTTTGACTGAATACTGACAAAACAGCAGGTGGTATTGTGACTTCAAATTGGCGCTAATCAAACTATTTTCTCTAGCATCCACACAGCTTCTATTATTCTGCCATGATGAAATGAGTAACTAGCGAATACTAAGAGCTTGTTCTGGTTTGTTAACGGTCGAAACTTGAAAAAAACAAAGATTGATACCACTGAACAAAACAGATATAAACCGTCATGAATATAGAACGTATCTGTTCAGTAAAAATAAGACTTTTGAGGAACACATCACGGACACATCCTTGGAGGTGAACAACACCTGTTTAGGAATAGGTTTCCACTTTGCAAGGCAGCTTTTGTTGTTCTAGGCACATTGTTTCAATTTAGGAATTTGGGCAACACTTATAAGGCTAACTCCATGCTGAGGCAGAGGTGAATAATGGCTTGTTGTGAAAAATGACTACATGGGCCTTCATGAAAAACTCAATGTTTTATTTCACCCAAATACAAATCTAGGTCAAATAAAAAGTTGCATAACATAGAATTCAGTGTTCTACAAGAATTATGGGAATCATAGCACATCAACTACATAAAGAATATATCAGTATTGGATCTGTACTCTGTATCAGCAGAAACTTTAAGTTCAGTACTTGGAATCGGCAAAAACAATGAGAGTGATATCAGTTAATCCCTAGTTCCTGCCAACCTGCCCATTTCTAGAAGACAGCTGTATCAGTTTCACTGGCTGGTAGTTTGTGTAAAATAAATTAATCCTATGACAATTGTTTCTTTTAACCAGGGCAAAAACTTTACTGTATAACAAAAACAAGGCAACAGTAAAAATGTCATTCCTCACAAAAAAGACAGTCCTCCAATATTTGACAATTTGTGACAATGTATAGTGTCGATTAGTATTCAGTATAAAACCCTCCCCTGATCTAGAGCATGTAGAGTGCTATGCATAAACCACAAAATTAATTAAAAATGTAATGCAGAATGTCTTGTTTACTGATTGTTCTGAGCCCTGCGTGAATGGAAACAAGGTAAGAATGTCAGAGACATAATGGCTGTCCAGTGTCTTGTGGGTGTGTCTTTTTTTAGAAAGTTGTTTCAGAGTCAGAGACTGGATTGTGAAGAGGCTATGGTTAATAAACTCTGCACAATACTGTGTGTTTGTGTCCGTATGTATGCATGTATAGGCACACAATTATTCCCAAGAGCCCAAAGAACTTACGCTGAATGTTATTTGTTAATCTCATCATTCTCTGTAAACTTCTGATAAATCCCAGGGGGCAACTATCTAACAACTCAACCTTTTTGACCATTCCTTGCTTTAAATATTGACTTACGGCTACATGATTTGGTGTTTGGGCATTTGCATTAACAAGCAGGTGTATTTACTAAAGCATCCAGTTGAATCCACATGTTGCAAATCCAGTTGACAGGACACGATTTGGAAAAGCAGACACCTATCCATATATTGTCCCACACTGTACAGAACTTGTCATTACAGTGAAATTATTGGGGAGACCATTTTCTACTTATTCGGTGAATAAGTGAGTTATATGAAGAAAGTGTAAAGATGCCAATACTTTCATAAACAACTATATATATTGCCACATTTGGACAAATTGCACATGTCAGTCCTGTTCGATATTCAATTCGAAAAACATTGACAAAATCAGTTTTGGTATGGTGCCAATGTTTAATCCACAAATTATTTGTAAGAAAAAATATATATATGAAAAATATATATATGTATAAAAATATTTAGTAGAGCCATCTTTCACTGAAATAACAGCTTTATATTTATAGACGCATTTACTAGATTTTTTGTGTTAGAGGTTTTTGGCCTAAATATTCTGGGCAGATTTGCTTCAGTGTTGAGTTTTGAAGGACAGACTTTTTGGCAGTGTCTGGGTGATGTGATGCAACTTCCACTTCATGATTATTCAACTATGGGATATAATTTTGTAACCTTTTCCTAATGTATCCATTTGTATCAAAATTCTGTAGTGGCCTTTGATCTTCATTTTTCATTAGATTCACAGCCTGACCAACATTTTTTTGACATAGAAATTGTGGCAGCAACATCTATGGTTCACAACTGGAGAGCAATGGTAAGGTAACTGTGGCATCATTAGAACATTTCATAGTTCAGCTTTTTTCCTTACAGATATTTCCTATATAAAACTAATTTCACCTTACCACTGATTGTCAGTGTTTTAAATATCAAACAGAACGACACTACATATAATGTATTGAATAAGTAACTTAATATTTACAACATCGCCTATTTATTTTGGGATCCACCCCTGTAATTAGCATCTTATTTAATGCAAGCATATTTTTAGCAAATTCCCTCACCTGACTGCCTCTACTTAATTTCCTTTTTTCAATACAATTTAAACAACAACAACTTTGCCCAGTTAGCCAATTTGCTTTAGACATACACACTCTAAAATATAAAAAATGTAAACCCTTACTTGCCCATTTGACAGATATTCTGGTCGGAATATTGGCATACAACTATTTACAATTGCAGCAATGTGACATTCCAATCTACAATCCTCAGCCAGGATTGATGATGAAGTTTGATCCAGATGAGGACTTGTTAATGGACTGAGGACCTGTTAAATGAAACCTCGTTTGGGAAACAACTACTCAGTAAATAGAAATTACATAAACATAATAATTGTATGTGATTCCTGAGCAGAAGTCTATGACAATGCTAACGCCTAACCTCAGAAACAGAAGGCTGGGTCAATTCACTTCTGAAACGTAATGAATACACTAACACAGTTTAGAGTTGCAGAAGTGCAAAAAATTAATTATAACCTATAATTATAATCTATGGTATGAGAATGTTGACAGAGAGGAATACAAATGTAAATAAATAATATATGATGTAGTAATAACGTTATGTATAACATAAATTCTATTAATTTAGTCCAATAACTGCATAAAAGGGACTATAATAAAGATTATGATAAAAATGCCCAATTCCATTATTTTCAAGTGAAGTAACAGAGTTGTAAAATCAACACTCTTTCTATGTATTTGCATGGAATTTCTTTAATACAAATTTAGCATAAATATAACTCAGTATTTGAAGTATTTATTATATAGTTTTATCATCCTTCTTAACAATAAATACAATTCCTCAGCCAATTCAATCTAATGAGACATTTAGGGATGGAAAGAACATGATAACACTTCTAACTGGGATAGAAAATATATTAAAAAGTTCAGATCAGATTTTATAAGTAAAAATAACAACATGGTCCTATTTCAGTACATTTGGTTTTGACCATAAGCGGTCTAGATTCCAGAGATAATAACAAAAATGGCCAAGTAATGAGATTTACAGAATGATAATAAGACCTTTTGATGGCAATGGTAAACAATGATTATGACAACGGTTTGAACAATGATTTGTCCAATCCATTTCTATTAAGGACTTAGACACTATAAACACCTATGAAGTTGTGGTTGCCTTCAATGCTAAAGAGGCACTTTCAAAGAACAATTATTCTGGTGTACTGTGCAGCAAATCTCAGGAATGTGGTGAATAAAACAGTCCTTTATAAATACACACGCAAATAAAACAAGCAAACAGCCATGTCTCATCTGAATACATACACTGTAAGCCCTGAAAGCAATAAAATAAATACAAAAGTTCCCATATCAGATCTATAAACATACTGTATGAAGGTAGCCAAAAATAATCATACACAATCTTAGAGTCATTTGATATAGACATGGGGAATGTTATGTGCGTAGTTAGCGGGAGGTTTGGGAATAGGGCCTGCGGCCATATTAAGATGCTCTTGTCAAAATTACTGGAAAGACGAGTCATCTTTGTGCATTTCCTGTTCATGTAACAGCCTTCACTCCTCTGAAGAATAGAAGCAGAGCTGGAAGAGCTTACTTGGTGGAAGAACGTACTCTACTACTCCTACAGGTAGTCATCCTAAATGCATTCATTGCAGCGCCTTCCCTTCCACAGGAGAGCCAGGATCTTCCAGTAAATGTCTGGTATACGGCGGACCTTTCCTCAGACCGGACCTGCTGTCCCAGCCTCTCGCTCCATATGCTGCTTGGTCAGGAAGTACTTAAAGAACTCATAGACTGACCAAGCAATGGCAGTGGAGGGCATCTGGTATATGACCCGGGCCTGGATCCCTTTGAAGAAGGCTGCCATGCCACCAAGGCGATAGACTGTCCTAAATGCATTGACCATGCCGGTCAGGTGACCACTGATGTGCATGGAGCTCAGAGCTACATTCTCTTGTGTGTTGAGAAGGGTCTTACACACATCCAGTGGGGTGGTTATTGCTGCAGACACGGCCCCAGCCGCAGCCCCTGACAGTATGTGACTACCTGGATGGTACTGTCTGTGGGGGTTGAGCCACTCTTGCATCAGCTCATAAGTCATGAAGTGGACAGCCTGGAAGGGAATATTCATGGTCAGCTGTGTGCTGTAGCTGCGGTAGAAGGCTCCGAGGCCCTCAGTGCGCCGTATAGTCCGAACACAGTCCAACAGATTCCGGTAGGGAGAGTTGTACATCTGCATCCGCTGTTTCACCACTAAGACACCATGCAGGAGAGCACCATGACACAGACAGGGGAACAATTTGTTTATTTTTCATGAAAGTGGGAACAGGGTACAGTAGCTTGAACAGCTGATTCTTGATATCGAATTAGAAAAGTTACAAAAATCTAATTCTACCATTGAAAGTCTTACCTTCAGCTGGGTTCATGACTGCGTCATGAAGTACAGTGGCCACACTGCCCGCCAGTCCTAATTGGGTCAAAATCAGTCAGTCAGTTTCCACCATAAACCATTAACACCTCATGAGATACTACATCAGTTCCCCAACTTCCATCCTGTTTTATCTTCCAGATTTTCAAGTTCTGTTATTGTATGTTAGTTATGGTTCCAAGAGAAAGGGCATTGCATTGTACCATTGGCTATGTGGCTGTTTCCTCCATTTTGAATGACCATGCTGAGTCTCTGCTTGACCTGTTCATAACAGGCAAAGTAGAGGGCGTGTGCAGGACCTGCCCCCATCATGGTTATGTTGAGGCCCCTCAGCGGTCTTAGTAGACCCTCTGTTTGGACAATCCTTCTCAGGGCCTCATACACGCTGCTGTACTGAGCTTTAGGGTCTGGCTGTAAACTCTGCATTCTGGTCTGGAAAAGAAGAGGGACATTTGAAGTCAGACACACTAACTTCTAGGATAAGTCAGTATAGACAGCGTTCTATACCACCTGTTAAACTGAAGACCATAGTCACATTTCCACACTCAATTAGGCAATCTTTTTCGGAGGTTATTGTTCTACCAGGGATCTGATAACCTGCCAAGTTTTTTTAATGCATGTACTTGGCAGAATGAATGTCCATTCGGAGCGATTTGTCTGAGGCTCAGGGTGGGGAGGCTGTGTCAGTTCAATGTTATACCCTGCCTTGCCAAGTTATTTGAAGAGTACAAAGAAAGTTTTTCTTTGACCCAAAATGTAGGGCAGCCCAGAAGACATGACATTTCTATCTTCTTCAACATATTGCTTTGTTTCCTTCCTTTCCTAGAACAATAAGAAACCAATGACATTTCCTTCAACTACATCAGGACGCTAATGCAATTAAATTCATTTAAAAAATATATTTTTTTCAAAATGAATCTACTCAACACTAATCACCCAATGTCAAAAAGACAAGGATTTGTGTATTATTTTGAGTCTATCTGTAACTCGTGAGACATTAGTGCAATATAAATAATGTTTCGATTTGTCTTTTTGAAATTCTGTAGTATAATTGTTTGTCATAGCAAAATGCATGGAATATGGTTCATTTTATATCCATATTTAAGAAATGCATTCAATACTTGAGTGAGTTAGAATTTGGGAACACTGAAATGAATTGCGTTCATAAATATTCTAAACCTGTGCTGTGGAAGCTCCCAATATATACAGATTAAAGAAATTACAAAGGCTGTTTCTCAATTATCATCTTCCCCCATCTTACTTAAACCTAATGCTACATTATGTATGGCTGTAAAAACAAAAGGTGAATGATGGACGGACTTCGGTAGCTTCCAGGTGAAGGTAGTGAAAATGACTTGCCTGCTGAATAGACACTCAGGGCTAAAATGATTCAATTATAATCTCATTGTTGGTGTGGGAGCGAAGGAAATAAAAAGTTTGGAAGATGCACAATTTTTTCGCCATAAACTGTACTTTCAATGATTTCTGGGCCACTGGTTGTAAAATGGTAGTCCAATGTTGCAATTTGTGATCAAAGCCACTTGTTTTCAAATTGGTTGGCTAACTGAGATGTGATTGTGATTTTACTTACAGATTATCCACATAAAAATAACATATCACACATCCTGCTAGGGCTGGGTAATACAAGGAATTATATCACAATATTCTTGAACATGTTCGATACGATATGGACAATGTATTAGTTTCTCTGCTCAAAATTAATTTCCTAAATGCGTACTACATTTTCTTAAAAATATAAATGCTTCTTAATATAAATGCTCCTCTAATCATATTGATTAAACCCAGACTTCACACAAAATGAAACATTATACTGAAAATGTAATTAAGATATTAAATCCCTATGACATGCCAATTGAAATTTTGCTCAAAGTACTACACAAAAGCATTAAAGACAAATGACAATCCTGAATCCTTATAGCACAATGCTGAGAATATAAAACATTATAATAAAAAGGTAATGATTCAATATCCTTATTCAATTCCTCCTGAATTTCCATAATGAATGTTGGGATGAGTGGGGATTTTGTACTGTAAATTCTAAATTTACATAAGTACACCGACTGATTTGAAGCCTCTTACAATCATAATTTGGATTCTGACATTTTGGTAATTGCACAATTAACGACGCCCACTAAACAATGCACAGTATACTTACCAACAGATAGCTACATCTTAATTTTAGTTTTATCTACAAATTGCAACTGCCAATCGCAGACAATGTAGAGAGCACATCGCTACCTTAATCAAGGACAATGACTAGTAATGCTGCAAATTATCACACACGTGGTGGTCTTCAAAATAGGATACCGACAAGGATAAGGACAAAATAAGATAAGGACAAAATTGCCCTTAAAAGATATTTGTTACCCCACTTGAAACAACTACACAACCAAGTTTAAAACATGCATGTCCAAAAAACACACAAAAGAAATATGTACCTAATATTTACCAGTCTTGACAAGAGATATACCGATAATATGTAATTAAGGAACCATTACTAATCTTTGAACAAGTGAAACCATAAAGATTATTATATACATGAGATGGACCAAGTCAATGCTGATTGGAAGCTTCAAAACAGAAGCTTAAAAACTGCCAACATCCCCAAAGACCACACTGTGTCTAGCAGGAATGACCGCCTCCCCAATCACTGATTCTGAACAGGTACTGGGTTGTTGAAACTAGTTGGGGAGCCAAATTTGATTTCAAAAAATCTTTTTTGATTTGCTCCAATAATAACAGCGCACGTGGGAGGATAACAGTCTGTTCATTCTTCTAGAGAATAAGACAAGAAAGAGAAAAAAACAAAACCTGAGATAAGCATTTTCCCCACAATATATTAATTTGTAAAATTCTAAGTTTTTTCTTACAAAGAACCTATTCATTGGTAAATTCAAGACAGATTCAAGTAACATTTCAACATGTTGATATACACTGGGCTAACTACCTATAACTGTAGGCTACTTAGCTAGCTGTATTGTTAAAGCTCATGTACAGTAGCTAATTTGAGTATTAGCTATGAGAAACTTTTTGACCGAACATTAGTTGAGTGTATGGACATGTATTACAATTTAATTACTGTAGCTCTGTATTTCACCACATGAATACATCCCCAAACATACTCAATTACAGTAAGGTTTCTGTCAAGCTATTGCTACTACATACAGTTAAAAAACTTGAGGCAGGCAAGCTTAGCTATAATAAGGTTATATACAGTGGGGAGAACAAGTATTTGATACACTGCTGATTTTGCAGGTTTTCCTACTTAAACATGTAGGGGTCTGCAATTTTTACCATAAGTACACTTCAACTGTGAGCAACAGAATCTAAAACAAAAATCCCGAAAATCACATTGTATGATATTTAAAATCCTGCAGCACACACAAGGTCCCCCTGCTCAAGCCAGCACATGTCCAGGCTCGTCTGAAGTTTGCCATTGACCATCTGGATGATCCAGAGGAGGAATGGGAGAAGGTCATGTGGTCTGATGAGACAAAATTTGAGCTATTTGGTCTAAACTCCACTCGCCGTGTTTGGAGGAAGAAGAAGGATGAGTACAACTCCAAGATCACCATCCCAACCATGAAGCATGGAGGTGGAAACATCATTCTTTGGGGATGCTTTTCTGCAAAGGGGACAGGATGGTTGCACCGTATTGAGGGGAGGATGGATTGGGTTATGAATCGCAAGATCTTGGCCAACAACCTCCTTCCCTCAGTAAGAGCATTGAAGATGGGTCCTGGCTGGGTCTTCCAGCATGACAACGACCCGAAACACACTGCCAGGGCAACTAAGGAGTGGCTCTGTAAGAAGCATCTCAAGGTCCTGGAGTGGCCTAGCCAGTCTCCAGACCTGAACCCAATAGAAAATCTTTGGAGGGAGCTGAAAGTCCATATTGCCCAGCGACAGCCCCGAAACCTGAAGTATCTGGAGAAGGCCAAAATCCCTGCTGCAGTGTGTGTAAACCTGGTCGAGAACTACAGGACACTTATGATCTCTGTAACTGCAAACAAAGGTTTCTGTACCAAATATTACTTTCTGCTTTTCTGATGTATCAAATACTAAGGTCATGCAATAAAATGCAAATTAATTTTTGCATTGATTTTTGTTTTCGATTCCGTCTCTCACAGTTGACGTGTACCTATGATAGAAATTGGAGACCTGTATATGCTTTGTAAGTAGGAAAACCTGCAAAATCAGCAGTGTATCAAATACTTGGTAATTTTTGGTAATTACTACAGTATACTGCTAAAAACAAGATTCAACATTCTATTGAAAAAACTGTTGAATATTATTTAACATTGTTTTTCCAACTAATAAATGGCGATATGAAATAGATTTTTGAAGAAGAGGTCAAAGATCCAACAGCTCAGCTTTTTTGCAGGAGAAAGTCTTTATAGCTAATAAATTGCATATGCATTGATATTACTTAATCTCTACATAGTCAGTTTTAACACAATCCTATAGTACAAGTAAATTACAGCAGTGCAAGACTAATTGCACTACTGTAATTTACGGGTGTTTTGTGAAAGCACTTTGTGACAACTGCTGATGTAAAAAGGGCTTTATAAAATAAATTTGATTTGATTTGATTGACTAATCCAAGGGGTGGCAGCCTAAATTCCCAATTAACAGCAGATGTTATATTGCGTGCATGGTGAAATTTGTTACATTTCCCTCTTCTGGATTCTTCTGAAATCTTTTTTCTGATTAACTAGAATGTGTTCTAGAATGCATATTCATTTCTGATATCGGGACATTAGAATGGACATCCATTTATAAAATATCCATGATATAATGATGTAAATGGCCGTAAATCAACTATATCTAAAAATCCTATAGAGACATTTACCCTGATTAAGTCGCAGATGCCAATGAACAACATAATTAAATATATGCTAGCACAAATTCAGTTTTATTCATATTTTCATGTTTTATAAATGATTATTCTAAGGATATACAGAACATCAGTGTTTATCCCTAACTTACTATTTACTTGACACTGCTATCGTGCGTTGTCAAAGTGTAGGCTTCATTTTGCATTTCAAAAAGAAAATATCTGATATAGAAATTAAATGTAAAAATATATAACACATTTGTTTGATTTACTTGACTTGATAGCACACGTCATCAGAAACATGCACTTCATTTAATTTGCACGGTTAAAACAGATAATTTAATAACCCACTGAATAACCCACTTATGTAATTACACACATGCAATCCCCCCAGCACTGGGTCTTCTGTCTGAGCCCTGAATGTTTTTAAAGTCTGGTGACGCGCCTGCTGTGACCATCCCTCAGGGGTTAAAGGAGTCACTCACCACCTGGGATCAGTCAGAGGACAAGCAAGTTTGCATAACAGAAGTGGAACAATTGTTGTGAAAGCCACTAGATGAATGGGTGGGCAAGATTACAGTGTTTGGGAGACAGACTACATCTAAAAATAAGTATGTATGTCAAAATAACATCTTTATCTAATGTATACTGACATACATAGAGCAGCCGGTGTGGGAGAAAGAACTTTACCCGCACCAGTGACAGACTGTGACATGAAATACATACGGTAGTGCATGTGCATTCCATACCAGTGTAACCAGAGTACATAGCAAAATTATTGACTTGACTGAATCATATTCCAAAACTCTATTCCATATTTTTTGGACGTTGTCTAAATGTTTTGATTTTGTTGTGTAAATTTGCAGATATCGATAGCTTGAGACTCTACCTTCCAAGGTATAATGGACCACATTTTCAATAGAATCCCACGAGGGTTATGCAAGTGTGAAGACAATTCTTCATGAATTGCAACAAGTTTCTGTGCATTGCACGCACACATAATACTTGATTTTCACGCAACTGACAGCCCAAATCCTGTGTGGCATGTCTCAAACATGCCGGTGTAAAATCCAACCCTTTGTAAATTATTATGAAAACTAAATTAATTCTATCAAGTGTTTTATACTCACTCTTGTAATGCAAACTAGTATTACGTTTCTTTGAATGGGGGAATATTATGTGGTCCAGATTGATTTTGCTAATGGGCATTATTTGCACCACATTTACAATTAGAGAAGGTTCGATTTTGCAAGTACAAATAAAAGGTAAAAAAATATAAAAACTAAAAACATAAAGCCTGAATTATTTTCCAGATCATTTGGAATAAATGGTGATCCAAAAAACAGTACCTCTAAAACTTAAACTTGATTTAGTGAACAACCTTTTCCAAAGTACACACATTAGAATTTCTGTTTTTCATTTCACTGATTTCAAATGAATCCAAAAGAAATCAATGAAATTATACAAATAATTGTCCTATTTCCAAACAAAAGAATATCTACAAAGATATCAGGTTATGAATTTATTAACAGCTTGTACAACGAAAACATAAGTAGAAAATGACAGGCTTGTTTCAAAACTTGAATAACTGTTTGTACATCTGCTGCTCCTTTCGAGGGGAAGTTACTGAAATATTTACAGAATTTATTTTGCCACTATCCGTATTGCACTTTCATGACGGTCCCTAAACAACTGACACCAGAAAACGAACTATTGCATCCTTTTGGACATTTCCTGCTAAAGGAATAATAATAATGGCCCTAATACTATAATTCAGCTAATAATTATTATTAACTACATTATTAATTAAACATATTATTATATTACACATATATATTAAATATATATACTATATACTGTAACTATTGACAAGCAAACTCTGAATATCAAAAGTGAAACAAAATGTCCTGTGTAAACACAGAAACAAAACAAGCATTTTTCATGATGTCTTAATATGTTTCTAATTACAGCAAAAACAACCTTTATTGTTGTATTGCCCAGCCCTACATACACCCCAATATGAGGTAAAAATATTTTTTTTAATCACAAAAGTCCCAGACTGCATCTTTAATTAATAGTATTTTATGTACACTTAGACAAATAAAACTTTAGAGACAAAATGAAGAGGCATTGCACAGGAAAAATTTCCAAACCACAAACTTTACTCATTGTGTTGAACTCCTATTATAGTTGACCGGCAAACATCGGACAAGGAATAAAACATTCGTTTTGTGTATTTGACTTTAAAATATTTTTTAACTATATCGACAACTACTGTGCCTACAGTTGAACATATTCCGAAGGAACACTTTTACTCGCAATGACACCTGAATGTTAACACGTTTGACAGTTCTGTGCCATGTCACACGTGACCCTCACCTGTCTTGCTCAACTGCCAAGTAAATAATTATATAAAACAAAGGGACATCCTGTGTGAGTAATGTAGCTTACAGCCATCTCAAATTGTGCCAAACCTGTTGGGTTTGAAACTTTATGGACCCAAGCTATGGTTATTAGCTATTAAGTAGACAGCTCAATTCAGCCAGCTGTTCAAGTTAAATTCTAATGGTCATCTGTTAGATAACACTTTTACTTTCAGGAGGGATTATAAACAATGCCAAAGACAGTGTCTTTCTATGCAACGGCATGTCTCATAACGTTAGCGAATTGATCAGTTACTTACTTGTTGGATAGTTAGCATCTAGCTAACCGTAGCTTGCTAGCCAACTAACTTACTAGGTTTCACAACACACATGTAGCTAGCTAGCTAAATCTGGGGGTTTTCCCTCACAGCTTGCTGGTGAGCTGGAACGCAGAATTCCATAATGGTGAGAATGAAATGGGGGTATTCATGGGTACTGAGCCTATCACTTGGTTGATGGGCTAGTTGTTAATGGTCTAGTTAGCTAACGTTAGCATGCCTACCTTGACAGAGTCCACCGGGTACATCACAGTGTGCTCCAGTATTCCAGCCACGGCTCCTGCTGTCATGTGGATTGTCAATGAAGCATGAGGTGGCAAACTCTCGTAGTCACCGGCATCGACTTCCGAAGGATCTCCATCTTTACCTTTAATCTCTGACATCTCCAAGTTTGCCACCACTGAATCAAGACGTAACTCCATACGAGGTAGACTGGTCAAAATGAGACCTTTAGAGAATCCGCGGCATGCATAACCACAACATCATCACTGAGATGCAGCGCGTAGGTGACGTCAGCAGAATACAGGATCGCTGTCTAGTTTGACCAATCAACATGTACAAAACCAATAATCAGGCGGGACCAACATAAGAAATTGGCCAATGAAAAGTAGCCCTGCTTACTACTTTGACATTTTGTAATAAAAATATGACAAAAACAATTACCATAATTAAACCTTAACCTTAAAACCCGAAACCAGAATATTTCAAGTGTCATGTGGAAGCTGTTGAAATAACATTATATACGTCGATGAACATGTTATGAAAGATGAGTTAAGATATAGCACTTCCTAATTTTGTGTAATGGTGATTGTTCTTTTTATCTTTCACGGTTACTTAACTAGGTAGGTTGATTGAGAACCAATTCCAGTTTCTATGATCTATCATTCAAAAGCAAGACAACACTGTAAACAGAAATACAGTCAAGAGTATAAATAAGAACAAAAATGAGAAATAATATATACATATATATAAATGACCAATAATTGTTTTCATAGTTTAATACATATGGCACCTTTTAGCATGAAGATCTCAAGAATGCTGACTAAATTATACTTGCTCTAGTTTGTTTTATAAAACGACTAGGTAGGTTGATTGAGAACCAATTCCAGTTGCCTATGATCTATCATTCAAAAACAAGACAACACTGTAAACAGAAATACAGTCAAAAGTAGAAATAAGTACAAATGGACCAATAATATCTACATATATAAAAAAGACCAATAATTGATTTCATAGTTTAATACAAGATCTCAAGAATGCTGACTAAATTATACTTGCTTTGGCTTGTTTTATATAACAAATAATATGAATGTATATAGACTGGGCTTGGTCATGATGCTTATCAATCAAATAAGGTGGTTGTTGAGGGAGGTGCCTTGGTCTGGGTCTATAGATTAGCCGGGTTGTGGTTTAATTATCACTCAACATCTGTTGAAAACATGTTAATACAGCAATCTGAAACAGACAATGTTCAACCTCTCCCTTTTACGTAGAAATGTCTTTGCAACAGTGCAGTTTTCTGTGTGGTTTAACCAAGCAAAAACCCTGTTTGATAAAAAAATTACATTTGTTGTTTTGAAGCTGTAACAGCTATTACAAACATTTGATTCTCTGTTTAGTGTAACTTATTTACAACAATAACAGTTATTGGTAGCAATAACTTTACCGTTTAAATTATTGAATTTTTTAAGCAAGAATGAATACCTCTAGTCCTTACTGAAAGATCCAGTTATTTTGAGCAAATGCATAGTCTAACTGTTTTAGTAATTTCAATCAATCAGCTATTTTGCCCAAGTTCCAAATTAGTTGTAAATGCAGCCAGTGTAACCTATCAGTTAGTTTATATTTGTATGCTATTAAAATTATGTCAGCTAATTTGTTTTGACATTGCATTTTCTAAAATGCATTTATGCTGTATACCATTACATTATGCAATGACAGATGCGTGTCAGTAGAAGGCTCTGGTTGAAAAACGTATGGTGCAATGTCACCATGTAAGACTTTCTAGACATTGTGTTGGCATGCAATGATGACAAGCCGTTGTGTTGTCTTATGTAAAGTTAATTAACTTGCTAGCTAGCAGTACCCAGACAATCTACCCCAGTGTTTCTCAAACCTGCTCCTGGAGGCACCCTCCACCCTCATTTGATTCAAATGATCAGCTCATTATCAAGTCCTTCATGAGCTACATCAGGTATGTTAGGGCAGGGAGAGATCTAAGGCATGCAGGGCTGGGGGCATCCAGGAGCAGGGTTGAGAAACACTAGTCTACCCGGCTAATGTTTGGAAAACATTCGGAGTGGACGGGGATGGACTGGGCCAAAGCATGAAGTACAGACTCCATAGTTTCCTAATCCTTCAGAAAAAGGAAGAATGCTGACATATTGAACATTTACTTGAACACCGCTGAAAGACATTCATTGGCTCAATCAATCAAGCACTGCGTGACTACACACAAACTGACTTGTAGTGCAGTTGGTATACCATGAAAAGAGGCTTTGCAAACTTAAAGAAAACGTTTAAAATGCTCCTTCTTGACAAATACAGTGAGGGGGAAAAGTATTTGATCCCCTGCTGATTTTGTTCATTTGCCATTCAGTTATAAGTCTATAATTGTAATGGTAGGTTTATTTGAACAGTGAGAGACAAAGTAACAAAAAGAAAATCCAGAAAAACACATGTAAAAAATGTAATAAATTGATTTGCTTTTCAATGAGGGAAATACGTATTTGATCCCCTCTCAATCAGAAAGATTTCTGGCTCCCAGGTGTCTTTTATACAGGTAACTCTTAAAGGGAGTGCTCCTAATCTCATTTTGTTACCTGTATAAAAGACACTTGTCCACAGAAGCAATCAATTAATCAGATT
The DNA here is from genome assembly GCA_016801105.1 of Esox niger. NCBI lineage: Eukaryota > Metazoa > Chordata > Actinopteri > Esociformes > Esocidae > Esox > Esox niger. The sequence goes on from JACXGJ010003966.1 coordinate 39,067, forward strand.
ACAAATTCTCCACCATGGCCAAGACCAAAGAGCTGTCCAAGAATGTCAGGGACAAGATTGTAGACCTACAGTACAAAAGGCTGGAATGGGCTACAAGACCATCACCAATCAACTTGGTGAGAAGGTGACTACACTTGGTGTGATAATTCGCAAATGGAAGCTACACAAAATAACTGTAAATCTCTCTCAGTCTGGGGCTGCCTGCAAGATCTCATCTCGTGGAGTTGCAATGATCATGAGAACGGTGAGGAACCAGCCCAGAACTACACAGGAGGAGCTTGTCAATGATCTCAAGGTAGCTGGGACCATAGTCACCCAGAAAACAATTGGTAACACACTACGCCGTTAAGGACTGAAATCCTGCAACGCCTGCAATGTCACTCAGCTCAAGAAAGCACATGTACAGGCCCGTCTGAAGTTGATCAATGAACATTTGAATGATTCAGAGGAGAACTGGGTGAAAGTGTTGTGGTCAAATGTGACCAAAGAACACCATGCCCACTGTCAAACACGGAGGTGGAAACATTATGCTTTGGGGGTGTTTTTCTGATAAGGGGACAGGACAACTTTACCGCATCAAAGGGACGATGGACAGGGCCATGTATCGTCAATTCATGGGAGAGAACCTCCTTCCCTCAGCCAGGGCATTGAAAATGGTTCATGGATGTGTTCCAGCATGAAAATGACCCAAAACACATGGCCAAGGCAACAAAGGAGTTTCTCAAGATGAAGCACATTATGGTCCTAGAGGGGCCTAGCCAGTCTCAAGACCTTAATCCCATAGAACATCTGTGGAGGGAGCTGAAGGTTTGAGTTGACAACCATTAGCCTTGAAACCTTAATGAATTGGAGAATATCTGCAAAGAGGATTTGTTCCCCAAATCCCTCCTGAGATGTGTGCAAACCTGGTGGCCAACAACAAGAAACGTCTGACCTCTGTGATTGACAAGCAGGTTTTGCGACTAAGTAGTAAGTCATGTTTTGCAGGGGGGTTGAATACATATTTCCCTCATTAAAATGCAAATCAATTTATACTATACATTTTGACATGTGTTTTTCATAATTTTCTTGTTGATATTCTGTCTCTAACTGTTCGAATGAATCTACCATTAAAGTTACAGACTGATCATTTCTTTGTCAGTGAGAAAACATACAAAATCAGCAAGGGATCCAATACTTTTCCCCCTCATTGTAGATCGGAATGTGTCACTGTCCCTTGACTTGCCTTCCAGAGTTATCATGGATTTAGAGGAATACGATTCTTTACAATTTTATTTCGAGGAATAAACCTCATTATTTATACTGAGTAATGTTCAAGAACAAGGAGGGCTTGAAGTTTTTGATTTTAGTACTCTTCAATCAATCAAATGTATTTATGAAGCCCTTTTTACATCAACAGCTGTAGTAACAAAGCACTACAAAACACCCTGCCTGAAACCCCAAGGAGCAAGCAACAATATTGCCAAAGCACAATGGCTTGGAACAACACCCTAAAGGGGAAGACATTTAGGAAGAAACTTAGAGAGTAACCAGGCTAGGAGGGGTGCCAAGCCTTCTTCTGGCTGTGCGGGGTGAACATTTTAAGAGTACAAGTAATAATTAATAAAAAATGCATATGGGCTGTGTCCAGAGTCTATAAAACCAGATGGACAAAGACAGAGACAACCTGGGGGGGGTCAGCAGAGTGGCAGCTGGTATCGTCAGGTCTTGATCTGCAACACATCCAGGAGAACATCGGACAGGGACAGCAACAAATAATTTGAACCTGGGTCAGGACCTCAAGTCTTAAGTTTGAATGGAACAGGAAAGAAGGGAAGCATCTAGTAAAGGGACACCAACCAACTGAAACCACCCTGACTGAGGGCCGATTATTGCCAGGAGAGTTCACTCCAATTGCTAAATGGGTGCTACGGAGAGGGAATTGTTGACTCTGCCCTGAATGGCATTGGAGGGAAGGTATCCCAGTGGCGATGAGAGCCCACCTGGCAAGACAGCAAGTGTGGACAGTATCAAGCCTTTTCGTTCAGTTGCCATATTCTCTCAATTTCTTAATACTGTACTTTTCTGTGCTCCAGGGCATATCCAATGCCACGAAAATATTCTTATATTATACTCCTCATTGGGAGTGATGGGATGCGCGAAACCAACGGTTCGAGGCGTGCTTCCAAATGCCAACCTAGTCTGCTTGAACCAAAAGGTCTGAGGCTTGCATCTGTATAACAACACCATGTCCGAAGCTTCATTTGATTGTTTTTTTCAAAAGGCTCTTGTAAAATGGAGGCCTCTACAGTTGTTCAATACTAACCCTGACCTCTATACCGTAAGTCACATAAATAATTTATTTACAAAAAAATTCTAAATTAACTCCACTGTGATGGCGCAGCAAATATCGTTGCAAACTCATCAATCAGTAATCAGTAAAAGGTAGGGGTGAGTTCAGCAAACTTTCTGAGATTAAATTATGCTGTATATTGTCATTCAAGTAATCGCATTTAGTGAATATTGCTTTTATAATCCAAAAGACTGGAATGGATGCAAGGTTCAAACTTTTCTATTTCCCCTGCGCCATGTCGCTATCATAGAAAACATTTGTAGAAACATTAAACGTTATATTCATGCCTGGCCAGCAGGTGTCACCACTGTGCAGTGAGTTCAAAAGCCTCAAGATAATTACATTTCGTTAGGCCAAGTTGAAAACCCCACATGCGTCAAAATGCCTCAATTTTCCATTACTATTTGTCTTCTATGTGGTATGTTATAAAATGTTACTAAACAGCTCTCAAATGTTCAAGCCAAAAACATCAGCTAAAAGATAAAGACAACCTCCCTGCTTATAGTTAAAAACTAGTAGTCACTGACTAACCCCAAATATGTAAAATTCAGAAACTTTTTGTATGTAGCTTTCAAACTTATATAGTGTTGACAAGCTGTTTTCACAGACACATTTTGGAAACATGATCTGCACAATTTATAAGTGTTCTGGGATTTTGAGTTATTCTTTAAGAGATCTCTCCATTGCCTCTGGCCACCTCAGTTATTCTCCATCACAACAAAAATAAATTCATGTACAGATCATTTTGGAGCTTGATTTACAACAAGTCACAAAACATTTTATTATTCAACAGCAATGGTATTGCTGATTAAAGGATTTTCCTTTGGAAACTATAAATTGATCTCTGTACACCCTTCAAAATAAATATATACTACAGAACCATTTCATTTTACACTAGCTCTCAACACTATGTAAATAAAAAAACAGTATCTGTCCAGTGATCAGACAAAAATAAATATAGCACTATTGAACCATTGCTAAATGCTACCTGTTCTGTAAAAGCAGGCAGAAGAATAAACAGGGGGAAGGAAAATAAAACTTGACAAACATAACTTGAGTGGTTTCTGAAGATCTGTGAGTAGTTACAAGTATTTAAAAAAACAAAGGTAAAGAATAAGCAGTGACAGACTGCACTATTTGCAGAATATATTGTGCACAAACTAATCCACCATAAAACCATTAAATGTGAACTGATCATACACCTACAAGATAGACGACACCAGAAGAAAATAAATGACACAGAAATAAAATTGCATTGGACAATGTTACTCTATTCAAGTATTAAGTTAGTTCATACACAATGTACTCTATAAACAGTTACTGTGTAACCATGAACCCGATATAATCAATTTACAATGATTCACTTATGTTACTTTCCATCATGAAGACAGTAATTTAGATAATTAAAAACAAATATTTTACTTACTTTGGGTAAGTTATAAATCAGCTGCCATTCAAACCTTACAAGAAGTTTTAACAAGCCTGCATGACTGATCCAAGTATGGACCAGATTTTGCTAACCCAAGCAAAGAATAGCTTCTTCATGAACATCAAACCACCCCTACCTACTAGCAGTAACTGCCCTTAAGTGCTGCTGATGAAACTCAAATGTTGATTTCCAGAGGGGTGAGGGGATCAATAAACCCATCAACTTCAGGACTCACTGGTGACATGATGCAATTCAGGTTCCACTATTTAATAAAACATCCAAAAATTCGAATTAATCTCATCTGTCATTTCCAACAACAAACTTCAGTATAGTGAAACTTTTAATTGATATTTTAATTTGGGATGTTTTTCATATTTTACATGCATAGTCTAAACACATGGCATATCATACAGCATGCACACTCCAAACATATTGAGGTGCATGTCAAGATATCAGCTTGTTCTGAAGCTGGTTGCATTGCTGGTACAAATATATCCTTAATCATTTTCATTCCATCATCTTTGGGACATGTGCAAATGTGGAGGTGCATGTCAACGTGCAAATGGCGGGCCAACGTGGTGATCTGAGATTAACGTTTTTACCTAGCTCACATTTCCAGACACAAACAAAATACAATGGGAAATAAATTAACAAAGAAAGACAATCTCATGGCATATTCAAGTACGCAAACAACATCCAAAATATCAGTCTCTTTCAGTGCTCTATGATTCCTCTATTCACTGAAGTCATTTCAAATCAAATTCAGGTGTAGTCCATCTTCGCCATTACCAGCGAGCAAATAAAGGCCTTAAAGGTGCAGGACAATAACTGTTGGAAGGGAAGCTGTTTTTGGAGTGAAAGGGTTGAAGTCTAGAGGGCGATTGGAAGTGGGGTGGATCCAAGACCCTCCTCGAGCCACTTGGCAGAAGGTGGTGTGCAGCGCTGCATGGTACGACTATGGATACGCCGTAGGCGCAGCAAATAGAGCAGGATGGACAGCAGGACAACCAGGAAACAGGCCAGGAACAAATAGTAGTTGGTGACAAAGGAGAAGCTGTGTCGCCAGTGGGAGTGGATTCCTTTCAGGCTCTCTTGCTGAATATCCCTTTCAAGTAAAACAGAAAATAGTCTGAGCAAAGAATATTTTACATCATTTAATTTCATCCATCATAAGCGAAACAATGAAAGTATGTGTTGAATAACAAATCGTATATTTACTTTTTCGTCCTCTTTGATTATTTCTTTTGAAAACACTGACGCTCAATTATTGTATGGAGACATCGGTTGATTTAGGGAAAGATTTCTAAGATGTTGCTACTGTAAGTTATGCTTGGCAAGCTCCCAGATTCAAAGAAAATGCCATAATAAAGACAATTAACTACAGCCATCATCTTTGTACCATGTACGAAACAGCCACAATATATGGATAAAAACCCACTGTTGAGTGCCCCACATTGTCCTTCAGATTAACAACCTATAGGAAGTTCGATATTAATGCAAATGCACAGGCTAGGATAAGGTTACAAAATAAACCCCAGATCACTTTAAAGGAGCTAAAGAATCCCGGGGTTGGGAGTAGAGTAGTGGTGCATCAACCACTCAAATCGAGGTATTAAAATAAGGCTGTAACTAAGTGATACAAATTAATAATTAATTAATAATACAAAAAAAACGTTGTCACTGAATTTACTTATTTGAAAAATAAAAAAAAGCATCACAAACTGAGGAAACTGTTGCTAAGCACCATAACCTAGTCTTAAAGTCCGCAACAACCACATCAACCAATGAATAACTTGGAGAATCAAGACCTAAATCACACAGAAAATGTGGCCTGACCTACAGAGGGGTGTGCAGGCTAACCCATCAACAGTATATTATTTTTCCAAAACATTATTAATTTGCATTTTCACTTAAATAATGTTGGTTACAAGATCTAATTTAAGCTGAAATAATATATCTCTTGATTTCCACCTTTACTTAAAGAAAATGAGAATGGTGTGTAGAGCATTAAAATATACATGGAACAATGCTCAGGCATGATAAAGTGCGATTAAGGAAATGTTCTTTTACCTTAAAGGTAAAAATCGTGTTCGGTAAAGGATTGCTCCTAGGGTCCATTGTACTTCTTTATCATAGACTAAAAGAGCAGTCCTCAGGTTTTCATAGTCTTTTGGAAAGGAGAAGCCTGAATGGAATACCTCAAACATCCAAGCCGATTTGAAACACTGGTACCTGCTCAGAAGACAAATGTTAACATGAATTCTCCATGGCAACACTATATGGCAACATTGCTATTTTAGTGAATCTTGAGTGCAGTAAAACTAGTGCCGGGACTTACTTGAGCCTGTGAACATCAGCGTGAGAGGCATATAAGCCAGAGTCAAATCGCTCTTTCAGGGTTCTCCACTGGGTGGCACAGTAACTCTGAAGATGAAGTACAAGCAGATTGGAAACACTGCACCATCTCACTGATATTAGCCTAAGCTTTATGAAATATGTGCAGTTTACTTGTAGTATTGAAAAGGTGAACTTACCTTGGCAGCACTGGCATATTTTGAAGAGTTAAAATCCCCGCCCATGCGCAATACATCCTCTGTGCAGTAGTAGAACTCGGAGAACCCGTAGAACTGGCTGTTGTGGTAGTCGATGGGAGGCTGGTAGACGCCACTAAGGGAGGAGTGGGTCTCGTTGGTGCGATTGAGAAAGGGCTGAAGAAGCTGTCTGCAGAGATCAAAATCCCCGGTGCCCCGCAAGTGGAGTTTGTGTGTGGCAGCGAGCGCCTCATCCTGCAGGTCTGTGGGTAGACATGGGTCCAGTATGGGGGACTCTGCTGTTTCACCTACATGCTGACCCAGGAGCCTGAACCAACCAACTCAAGATGAGCTCTTCATAAAGGCCTCAAACAGCACTGAACAAAGTCAAACTAGTATGATCTTTACAATCACTACCCTTCATATCATGTTGGATTTTCTTACTTGTTTTTAGAGAGTGTGTTCCTGACAATGCTCTCCTCGTATCTTTGTCGAGCAGCATTGCCTCCAAAACCCAGAAAGGTGGAAACGTACACACGGTAGACATGCTCTGTCCGGTGGGCATCACATCCCAGATTGAACTCTGCAAGCAAATTCTTGGCAACTTCCTCCTATAAAAAATGTTTAAAGCGTTCAATGTCACCCAGCAAATGATATTCTCACTATTATCTAGGCCATATTTCTATACTAACATCTAAACTATGAATTGATGAGTGTAAGACTGCATGTATTACAACAGCATAAAGAAATCTGGAATTAGGAAGGTATGGATATAGCAATAGCTGTAGCTGTAGGTGTATTATGTTAAAAAAATAACTGAGACATGATAGGGCATGTCTAAAATATTTGGACCAATTTAGAGGGAAACCTGGGTGTGTTAGCATGACGGCTCTTCTACATCATCTGTAATCTTCAAGTATCTAAGGCTGCATTTACAATAACCAAACAGTTTAGCTACAAAAATCAGCTGTGAGTAGATCTAATGCAAAAAAGACCAATTAGCAGAAAATGCAACCAAACAAACACATAAGGGCTATTACAATGCTGAAGCCATGCAGCAGACTTATTTACAGCACACCTCCAACAGACCACCCTGAATGGAGGACTTCATCTCCATAGCTGAAACATGATGCTCACAGCTATAACCAAGGAATGAGATTGGTGGGGGGAAGAGAAAAGAAAAAGGTAATAAAAACTAAAACAGATCACAAAAAGGGATTTTTTTTGTGGATAATAACCTGTTGTGGAGAAGCAAAGCTTACAGATTTGGGCACTTCATATGCTATCTGCGTGGAGACTCCGCCCATATCCAGAACACCTGCGGTCCGTTTCCTCACAAGTGCCTCTTGCTGGTCACCTCCAGGGATCTGCACCTCAACTACTACATCCCTTTCTATAGGACGGATAACAGAACAATTCACAGGTCCCATTAATAAAGGCAATGGAAAGGAGAAGCCGGTGACTGCAGTGGGCAGTTCGGGGCGGGGCTCAATGTGCTGGCGGAGTCAACCGTTTGATTCGGGCCATATTTAGTTCCATCAGAGGTTTGAAAGGCACACACTGAATACAAACACACGTTTGTGCAAGGCAGATGTTGAATACATACATATTTCATTTTTGAAGATCATAATATTTATTATTTAAAGTGGTACCAGCACACGTGTTGTAACACTTTGCGTCATACTAGTGTAGTGTATAGGTCCAGACTCCTAGTTTAAGCAAATGCATTGTTTGGCCATGAATAAGCTATGGAAAAACCAAGAGTAATTTTTGGGAAAACACAATATCCCTTTAACCAGGTGAAGAAGCAAAAAGGGCACATCTCTGCAGATCTCTGCCAGGAGTTCTAGTGGGGCTAATACTGGTTTCAACACCAGCGAATAGGTCCAGTTTTCTTGTTTAAGCACATACATCGTTTGTCTATTGGTGACATTAATAAAGTAATGAAAAATTCAGTGGAGTTTTTTTAAAACTATAATGTCCTTTTTCCATGTGAATGGGCAACTAAAACGGTGCGTCATTGCGGATCTCTCCCAGGGGTTCTAGTGGGGCCAACGAGTTGATTTCAACATCACTGCATAGGTCCAGTCTTTGTTGATGCACATGCATCATTTGTCTATAGGTGACATGAATAAGGTATCAAAAAAACGAGGAGTTTGAGGAATATAATATCAGTCTCGTTTAGTGAATATGATATTTTCACATGGGTATTTTTAACTATATTTCATTTTCTGAATACCACGGTTACCGACAATACTGGTAAATCACGACACCCCTAACTCATACCATATTTGAGACAAGCTACTGATATTGTTGCAGTAAACAACAGACTTGTTGTTTGACTCTGCCCACATTGAGCCCCACCTAAAACTGCACACTGCAGTCAGGGTCCTTAATGAAATGGGATAGAATTTCAGAGGTGAGTAAAGTATTATATTTAAAAGGTACCTTTAAAACCAAATGGTCAGACGCATCATAACGATTAAATACTTTTCATACTACACTAAGAAAAATATCTTTTTTGAAACAATTCAGTGATTATGTGGATGACATTCCTTGTGTAATGGATCACAAATCCGGTATCCCAGTCCTATTGTGTATATTAATAAAATGCCTGGGGATGCAATAAGCAAGCCAGTTAGTAGCTGTAGGTAGCTTGATATGTTACCCAAATATTAGCTGTGATGACGCTAGTTAGATAAGGGAGCTAGTAGGATAGCAGAGAGGAAATTTTATTTATGATGTGCATAGCATCAACTGATCTGACCAGCCATAGTTGTATACATACATCTACTGTAGATGGCTAGAAAAGATAATTGACCTAATATAAAAAAGCAAGTACTTTAAAATGTTTCAAAGTTTATACGATCGTAAAATGGCCCAATTAAGATGTGTGTGTGATAAAGGTGGTATTAGGATATCAGAAAATACTTCACTTGGAACGTTCACCATTTTGACTATTTGGATTTGTGGTAAACTTAGTGGTCACCAAACTGACAGTTGTATATGTACCTTTACTGGACAGTCAGATAAAATAATTGCCATTTTATGGAAAGACTAAAGTTGAGCTACTAGTGTACAGCAGAAAACATTGTACAACAATTAAATGTAATGAGCATAGCAGCAACCCAATGAAAATGACGTGTTTAATAAACAATATGTTAAAGTCACCAGCTCACTATATCCTATTGTAGCTTGATATGCTAACAGTAGCATAGTAATTGGAGAAAAAAAATAGGAGTAACAAGGCAATTATTTTATCTGGGCAAAGTCAACCCAACACCACCATCTGCTGATTACATACAGTAATTAGGTTTTTCAACGAAATCACATGATTTCACATTCGTTATTGTGCAACACTGACTCTGATGCTGTAAGAAGCTTGCTGAGACTGTTAATTAAAATATAAACGGATACTGTACAGTTATAGCGCAACAGCTACGGTTAGGCCGGATTAGAGTTCTTGTTCATTTATTAAAAACATTCTTAATAAAGTTCTGTATGTTATCATACATTTCTACATTATTACTTATGCATGAAAAATGTTTCCCACCTACTTTGTATCATTTATCCTTTTACTGGACTGAATTACTGCTGCACAAAACACCACCATTACTAGTTGTAAGTGGCTTGACTTATCTGAACTGCACACTGGTAAGAGGGTGGAACTATTGGGACATCAAATTTAATTATAGGTCCCATCTAAGACAGAGACAGACACAGAGAGAGACAGACACAGAGAGAGACAGACACAGAGAGAGACAGACACAGAGAGAGACAGACACAGAGAGAGACAGACACAGAGAGAGACAGACACAGAGAGAGACAGACACAGAGAGAGACAGACACAGAGAGAGACAGACACACAGAGAGAGACAGAGACAGAGACACAGAGAGAGACAGAGACAGAGACACAGAGAGAGA
>JACXGJ010003967.1:0-49295 GCA_016801105.1 Esox niger
TATGCCCCTAGCCATCTTTGCACTGGCTGGGGCCATAGTCAGGACATGGCCAAAAGAGGTGACTCTGGCCACCTCTATGGGCTTTGGTTTCCCCAATTGGAGGCAGGTGTTTATTATTGCCTCCAATTGGGGAACCTATTTATGTTCAATGTTTGCACACGGATGTGTGTTTCATTTTGGTTGTTAGCCGTAGGCTATAGTTCACCCAGTCATTGTGTCTGTTTTGAGTTTGTTCTTTTGTTTCTTTTGTTCCTGTCCATTAAAGTATGGATCATTATTTCTCAAACAGCCGTTCTGCCTCTGCTTTTCTGTCCTCCCACACCGGACACTGTGACACTTAAGATGTTTAGGATGTTTGATTAGTTATTTTACAGTAGATTCAAGAACTAGCTAGTGCTTGAATTAGTCAGTCCGCGTTTTAGAAACAAAGGCTCAGCTATCACAATGTGCTGGCCTTAGAACAAAGCTAAAAGTTATTCTTGGTTTAATTGATTTGACATATGAATAATGGAGGACTGTTCCTTACTAGTTAGCAGTGGCTTTGCTCTGTATCTTGTAAATTTAGACCCAGTATTTTTTTGGAAAATATTTTGTGTAGATTTGAAATTATGTGGTGTTTCTAGGTCAACCTCCAATCCTGATGCCATAACCCTTTGTGTGATATATTATAGTGTATATTATAGTACCATATACCAATTTATAGAAGTCTTGGATTAAAAAGCTATTTTCCTGTCCTATTCATAGGTGCGGTGGGCAGAGGACAAAAAATAAAGACATCATACATAAAAACAGCACCAAAGCAAGCATTGTGTCATGAACCCCTTACAGAGCATTTTGTCATGAACACCTTACGGAGCATTGTGTCATGAACACCTTACGGAGCATTGTGTCATGAACACCTTACGGAGCATTGTGTCATGAACACCTCAGAGAGCATTGTGTCATGAACACCTCACGGAGCATTGTGTCATGAACACCTCACGGAGCATTGTGTCATGAACACCTCACGGAGCATTGTGTCATGAACACCTCACGGAGCATTGTGTCATGAACACCTCACGGAGCATTGTGTCATGAACACCTCACAGAGCATTGTGTCATGAACACCTCACGGAGCATTGTGTCATGAACACCTCAGAGCACTGCTGCATCCCTTTCCTCTTTTGTTGGGATCAGTTCAGCCTGATAACTTTAGGCCAAAAAATGTGTCTCAGGTTTGAACTTTTTTTTATTAATAGAAATAGGACAAATGAATATTCCACTTTTCCGGAAGTGTAATTAAATTTCAATTGCAGTCATTAAGCAGACACTCTTACCCATAGTGAATTACAGATAGTTCATTCATCTTAAGATAGCTCGGCGGTACAACCTCACAGCATAGTGATATGAAGGATTTTCCTTAATGAAATAGCTATCAACAAAGTCAGTGATAAAAAGAAGCTGTGGAGTTGTTTTCTATGTTCATTCTATACACTTGAGTAGTTTGAAGTGAATCTTAATGGAGGCAAGATATATCTATATATCGAAGTCACTTAGTCAACTTATTCATGTGACACACTGTTATTATATTGCGAGTCATGTTCAAATATGAGCCATGAGTAAGACATAATTAATGTAACAATTAACCTATTTTACATACAGCGTACACTACACATTTATTATTGTAAATTATTAATGCCAGGTTACAGACCACTGATATGCTGGTCAATGGCAAGCGAAACAATAATGATTTATGTAATGGGGTTATTTCTGGCTGGACCACACGATCAGAGAAATTGTGGGGACCTACGATATTAACGATATATTCTTTAAATCTTATATATTCGCCAAAAGAATATGGCTCTACCAGATTCGAAATATGTATGCAGTTTTCTCCTTCAATTCTTCAGTTCACCCTCTGAAAGTTACAAACAATTAGCGTTCGTGATAAAATTTACTTGGAGCTCTGAGAAAATAAATCACGCGAACACTTGAAGAAGAGCCGTAGGTGTGGACCGGAGGTTATCGTGACAAAAATATATATATAAAAGTTTTTCCACCCACGGTGATAGGTGAAAAGCTGATATGGGCAAAGCAAAGAGAATTCTTGTTATGTTGTCTAAATACATATTGACTCAGTAAAGTGGTCCTCTGCTCAGCCCTCATCGTGTTGTTATATGAACATTCCATGGAGCTCAGTGTGTGATTACTGCTCCAGGAAAGACATGGGTTCAAATATTATTTGACATCATTCCAAATACTTTACTTATGCTTGATTCAACTTGCCTGTTAGAATGGACTTAAATAAATGTTCAAGCTCCATCCAAAGTCTGTACGTATTTGAACGGCATAAATTCATATTCGAACCCAGTTCTTTTAATTGCTTTTTTCAGGGCCTGGACCTCTCAACTCTATAGGGGCTCTGATGTTTCTCATTAGCCAGGGCTACTAGGCAAATGGCATCTTTTTCTCTATATAGTGCAATACTTGAGGTAATTCATGTAAATAAAAACAGAATGCAATGACGTGCAAATCATTTAAACCCAATATTCAATAGAATATAGTACAAAGACAACATATTATGTTGAAACAGACTCATTTTATAGTATTTTAAAAAATATATATTCCCATTGGATATTCCCTTTGGATATGATGTTTGCAACACGTTTAAAAAAAGTTGGGTGAAGTAATCTATTCTATTATAGATGGGGTAGATTGGTATCGGTCTGTCTGGGATAACCGGTGAATCTTGCCTCAGTTCTAGGAGACTATCATTAACAGACCTTCCTAGCACACCTTCATGCTATGGTTTGTCTTAGATACTTATGGTATACTTAGCAGACTTTTAGACAAGTTGGGTGGACATTGAAAGTAACAATGTTTTGTATCATTACTCTGTTACTTGATTGGAATACATTTCATTACTTTGCTAAACCGTCCCTTGTCTTCTGCACTTGACTGATGAGGAGCATTGAGGATAACGTAGGCTGTGAAGTAAATTACCTTTTAAATGTTTGGCTTGTGACGAAAGATTAGTTACTTTTTCTAAAATGTTTCAGCATATTTTGGCCATTTATGATTGCGTATTTTCACTAACAGCATCGAGTCAGATTATTTGATATTAAATTATCCCATAGATTATAGATTCTCATATAGTAATTTTTGTACATATCCACTCTGTAACATTCTAAGGGGTTTTTGCCTTTAACTCCACACTATAGCTTCACAGCTCTGTGAAAGACTGTGCAGGAAAACAGTTTTAGAATAAAGCTTGTCGATGTAAATTTGTAAAGAATTTGGGGATCTCATCATCTAGAGCACATTATATCATTAAAAGATTCAGAGAATCCAGAAAAATCTCTATATGGAAGTCTCTACATAGGCTCAGGAACCCTTCCGAAAACCAATGTCTGTGAACACAGTACATTGCTGCATCCACAAATACAAAGTAGAAGCCATATATGAACAAGATCCTCCAAAACACAACATGAAATACACCCTAAATATTCTTTTTTGTTTTCCTGTGTACCCTAATTCATAGCACTGGCCAAACATCATATCCATCAACATTTGTTCTATGTAGTATGTCTAGATTGAGAAGTCCTAGAAACTGATGGGTTAGATCAGAACCAGAAAATGTTTTTAAAAGTGGCATGTGCTTTGATATTTGGATTATTCTGAGATGATGGGATGCACGATTGCTTTATTTCAGAAAACAGCCTTTGCTTTGACATCAGTAGAAATTCAAGGGAATTACTCTATTACAAACAAGAGCAGTGGAAGAATTCACTTTGCATCACAAAGCAATCTCAAATAGATTTCTTAAAATGACTTTTATTTTTAACATAAATTCAGCTACAACGGTATAACAATTCATCATCTTGCTCTCAGGTTGCCTCAGCTTTGTTTTCCTATAGGAGCAAGAGCACTCATGTCCCACCTGATGCTCAAATGGCATCCTGTTCCCTTTATATGGTAGTTTACCTCGTTTTATCTGAGCAGGAAACAACCAGTGAAGGATGCCCAAATATTACTGACTCAAATAGCCTCTATTGGGGCTCTTGTGAAAGTCCACCATATATTAAATGGTGGAACATCTGGGACACAGCCTTAATCTTTTCCAAGTCTCTATTCACTGGAAGATCAAAATGAATTGAGCCATAAACAATAAATGTTTTGGGGCCATGACATTCAGAATTTTTTTAGCTTCTCTCCCATGCTTTGAAAGACAGGAGTAAAGTCAAGAATGCAGAAAAAGAAACAGAGAACCTTTCAAAGAAAAAATTGAGGTAAATTGTTGCAAACCTGTCATTAGATTCCAGAGTGTAAATTAATTTCCGGTGTTCTCTCATTCCGTCAAATAAAGGAGTTGGAACAGCTGACACACATTTAAGACATCAGAAACTGAATGTTGCCTCCACCCCCTCTATCCCTCCCAGGTATCTCTCTGATCCCCCCACTCTCTCTCTCTCTCTCTCGCTCTCTCTCTCTCTCTCTCTCTCTCCATCTCTCTGTCTCTCTTTCTGATGAAGGGAAACGAAGGAATGAAGCTGCATGTTGATCGAAAGGAGACACACTTTGTTAATCTCCTTGCATCCCACAAATGGGTAAGGATCAAAGAGACACAGCTAATCTGGACTTAGAGTTAGGGTTGAATCTCAGCCACTTGGTTCCAGGCCCTCAGAGAACAGAGCCAGGCTCATGGCGCCATGCTCACGGTTGGTGCTTGCACCTGGCCAGAAGTAGAGGGAGAACACAGGGGGCTCTGAGGATGCCAACAAAGGCAGGCCTAGAACATCAAACCCTGGGGACAGACAAAACGGATGCCTGTGTTCTGAAAACTACGCTCTATTAATTACAACAGCTCTATCCTCCAACCGAATTCTGCTTGAAACAGAGAAAGTAGAAGCTTCTCAAATGCCTGTTTTCTCTTTTGAAGGTTTGAACAACCTTGTGTAATATGAAAAGCGGTGCTAGCTATAGGTTTTTGTTGTAAAGTCAAGTCAGTATATTTTGTCACTTGATTAACACACACATACACACATAAGTTAAGAATTCACATCACTGCCCTTCTTGGGGCCAACCGTCACCCACGTGCATTAAGCAGACAGACCATTGGATGTTGAGTCCATCTTTCTCTGTCTCTGGTCTGGTTGCACTGTTCTTGTCTGGACTCTTATCTTGGCTCCTGCTGCTGACTTATAGCCGGAGAATGAGGTCTGATTGCAATCATAGGGCAAGAGAGATGGAAGTAGAGATGTTGTGTCAGGCTGTCAGCGGAGGTGGGATGAGGAAGTGGGAGTGGGATCCAGTAATGTGGTTCTTAGCCAAGAAGAGAAATCAGCAAGACAATTGAATTAAATACTTCAATTAGGTTCCCATTTCTATACGCTTACTTTAAGAGCTGGCTCTCTGTGGTGGTAATGGGCTGATGTAGGAGTAATGGGAGGTAGGGTTGGAATGAACCAATCTTTTTCCTGAATGGCTTCCTTCTTTTTGTTCTATTCAATATACTTTACTTTCAATATAATTTACAGTGCCTTTAAAAAGGAATTCAGACCACTTTTGTAACTTTTTTTGTGTTACAGACTTAATTTCAAATATGTTTTTTGCCACCAATCTACACAAAACACCCCATAACAAAAAAGCTAAAAAAAATAATCAGAAGTGTATGCCAATTCAATGAGGATAGAAAGCTGTAATAACTCGCACCTTTTATTTGGTAATATTTAGAAGGATCTTTGGTTGCGATCACAGCTTAAAATCTTTTTGATTTGGGTAGTTCCATTCCTCGTTGCAGACCCTTCTTTTCTCTATCAGAATGTATGGGAAGCATTGGTGAATTGTGATTCTGGTCTTCCCACATATGTTTCATTTGGGTTCAAGTCTGGGATTTGGCTAGGCCACCTAACAACGTTCACAGACTTGTCCTCAAGTTTGTTTGCTTTGGGTCACTGTTGTGCTGTTAGATTAATCTGCGTCTCCTAACTTCTTCTGTTTTACAGTCTTGGAGCCCACTGTGCTCCTGAGAACTTTCAATGCAATTCACATTTTTTTATAACCTTCCCCTGAAGAATGTCACAACACAATTCTCTGCAGGGTAGGAAGATTTAGTTGGACTTCATGGCTTGGTTTTTACTCTGATGTGCTCCGTGAAGTGTGGGATCTTGTACAGACCTCAGTTAAATTCTATAACACAAAATGCGGAGAAAGTGACGTGGCCTGAATACATTCTGAAGGAACTGTAGATGTGGTCATATTTTATTGTTACTGTAAACCACATTATAGACGTATTGTAGTCAAATGAAATAATCAGGCTTGCAATGAAAGTTGAAATTAGTAAAGAAACCCTAAGTATTAATTAAATGGGTTTGAATAACTGTAAAAATGTAGTTCTAGTCAATTCTCTTGTGACGATAGTTGCCATTTAATCATTTCCCTCGGCACTAAATTCATCATCAATAATCATAAATCACAGATTGACTATTGAAACATTGTTTTTTATGTATATAGCAACGTCAATAGGAAATTCCTTTAGAATGGACTCTCAGAAATGTATTCCTCTTTCAAATGTCTCTCTTTTTAAATTTTCTTGACTCTCCCACTTCTCTAATACCTCCTCCAAATCCAGATTTTTCATTAGAAGATAAAGTATTCGTTATCAGCATATATCTCCAAATGCATCGAGGATGACATCCTTAGGGTCAGTGCCAGGACATTCCCCAACCAAAGTCCTGGGTTAATGGTCATGTCCATGCTAGGCTTAGAGCACGGTCCTCCACCTATAGCTCTGGTGACATGGAGGCTTTGAGGAGATCCAGAAATGATGGACGACAATCAGGAATGCAAAAAGAGAATATGGGGATTATTTAGAGTCTAACTACCACAGCTCTGATGTCAGATCCATGTGGGTTGGTCTGCGACAGATCACAGAATACGAAGCGTGAAATGGCAAGGATGCTCGTCCCCCTTTGACGAGCTCAACATCTTCTATGCATGGTTTGAGGCAACCAACACAATTCCTTCAGAAAGGCACAACCCGAGTTTACATACGGACGGTGCCATCACCCTAATGACACACACCGCCCTCTCCCACATGGAAAAAGGCAACACATACGAGTGCTGTTTGTGGATTACAGCTCTACATAAGCTTGTTCCTAAGCTCAGGACCCTGGGACTTAACACTTGCCTCTGCTTCTGGATCCTGGACTTCCTGACGGGCAGACTCCAGGTGGTGAGAATGGGCAACCCCACCTTCTCTGCACTGACCATGATCACTGGAACCCTCCAGGGTGGCGTACTCAGTCCCCTCCTGTACTCCCTGTTCACGCTTGATTGAGTGGCCACACACAGCTCTGCACCAAAAATGACAATACCTCCTGAGGAGACTCCAGAAATTTGGCGGGTCTGCAAAAACGTTCACCAACCTCTAACAATCCTCTCAGGGGCTACATTACTTGTTTATTTATAGAGCACAATACATACATATAAGAAATTCAATATGCTTTACAATGAAAAGAAAAATATAAAAATACAATAGAATTAAAACAGTCTGATTGTTACAATTCTCTAACTCAGCTGTCTCAAGAGGGACTGTACATATACTTCAACACCCCAGTGTCCTAATCCACGCATTCCAGCGCTAGGATGAACCCGTCAGTCCCTTTGTGAGATAATCTTTGCATTGATGTCTTACTCAGCTGTCTCCAGGGGGACATGTATGCCATGACTGTACATGCATTTTATATTTATCCTTAATGATTTAAAATTACCATAACTGTTTACTGAACCACCCCGGTATCTCAATCCTCGGGCTCAAGCGCTTGGATAAACTCGTCAGTCCTTTTGTGAGAAAATTCTGTACATTGATGACTAAATAGCAGCACAAGAACTTGCATTATCCATCATCTGTGTTTTGTTTACACAGTGGTTATTCCTCTGATTGCACCAGAACTTGCATTACAAAAAAACAGTTGGTTAAAGATAGCAAAATAAAAATATAATAACAAAATAAATCAAAGAAAGAAAGATATATAAAATACATCATAATAATCAATGTGCTTTACAAAGAAAATATATAAATAAACAATAGCTCAAAAACAGATAAAACATCAAAATAACTGCATAATAATAAAACATGGAATAAGAAAATAGAAATAGAATAACCTGGATTTTAAAAAGTAAACGTTTGGGGCACGTTTAAGATTTTCTGGTAGTTTATTTCAGTTCTGTGCAGCATAACTGCAAAACGCCGCTTGACCATGTTTTGTTTGGACTCAAACATGTTTATGTATATCACTGCCATACTTGCCATATCCACAATAGTCAATACTACTACAAATACAGTACTAATTTTAAAATGCTGTTATGTACAGTTTTATGTTTATTATTGTGTTATCCTCTTGCTATATTTTTGTTGTGTGTAAATTTTTCTTAACACTACGTAGTTGTAGTGTGCCATGCCACCATTCATAAGCTTATTGCACTCATATGTATCTATAATAATCAATAATTCTACCAACTGCTGCTTGTTCACACTGTTATGTATGTTACTGCCATACTTGCAATATCTAAATGTTTAAAATACTACCCACATTGCTTCTAGTTTACAGAACTCTTTTAAAACCTTTGCTAGTATACAATGTTATATATATTGTTACTTTCTTTTATTAGTATATTCTGTCTAGCTATATTTTTGCACATTTTCTTTTCTTCTTAACTGACACAAGGTAGTTGTCGGGTGCCATGTCACTATCATTTTATTGTGCAAGATGATGCTGTGTAGTTCGGTGCATTTGACAAATAAACCTTGAATTGAATTACATTTTTATTGAAGTACTTTTGTTTTCTTTGAAGAAATCTTGAGAAGCCATAAGTCTCTTGAGAAGTAGGGCTTTGTGCATCCTTTGTTCATAAGTTTAGATAACTTCAGGAATTGAATGGCGAGGGGGAGTGTACACAAGGTAAATGGGAGCTATTTTGCAAAAGATAGCTGATTTACGTTGATAGATTCAGAACGAGCATTCTCATTTGGGCACTCGTGCCTAATACCACCATCTAAAACGGGTAATCTCTATTCGATCTAGAGCGGGCCCTTCCAGGTTTCTAACAGGCTTTGAATGACTACCTTCTGAATTACCTGAGAGAGTAGTTTCAGTAATAGTTTTTTAATCACCTCCAAAATCACAGTTTTCACTGGAAATACATATCCAGTAGAGAGAGTAAACTTCTTACTTGGATGTAATGATCTTGGCAAAGAATTATTGTTTTTTCTTTTAACAGCTTGTTCTTTTCACCGATCTCCAATTTATTTCCTTTTTTTTACTATACCACGACTCACAAGGATGCTATTAAAAAGTGACAGTGGCAGTGGAGGAGAGAAGAGACGGCAGGAGTTCTTCAATATGCGGAGAAAGACAGGATAGTAATCTAAATTGAGTTAAATCCATAAATGGATGGTATTAGACCCAAGGATCAGCAAACTCCATGGCGTAGCGTCACTGCTGAGAGAAACTAATAGGGGAATTAATCCTACTGCTACGCCTCACAGGCTTTTCCTTTGCCATTTTCTGAATCTCCAATCTATCATTTCTCTTTCCTTCATTCCTTCTTACAAACACATACCGTGTTCATCTGATCCACACAGATTATTCAGGGGACAGAAGAGTAACACAAAAACATTCAAATGCCACCATTTTGGGTGTAAACTCTGGTTATTGTAAACTGTCTACAAACACACACAAAGCAAGATGAACTTGGCAGAGAAAGAGAGGTCTTAGGAGGACAGGTTTTAAGTGAACCACATTTGCTTTAGCTTGTTTTCAATACTTGGCCTCATTATCATTAAAGTGATTAGTATAATGGTTTAGGCCTAGGCCAACTTCCCTGCCCCACACTGTTTCTCAAGCTTGAGAAAGATTTGCTTTAACCCGTGGTGTCATTAGGTCTGTGCTTCCGGGGATTTAGCCCCAGGTCTTTTTGGAGTAGCCCCGGGTCCTCTGATCCAAATCCAAAAATAGATTTCAGATGTTTTTTTGTTTTTTGTTCTGATGAGTTTACATAACCGAGTGCGTGGCTGCGTGAAGACATTTGCTGGTTTCGCAAGCAGACACAGATGGGTTGGTGTAAGGAAATGCACAACTAGAGAAACCAAGTGATTCCTTTACCCAGCCTGCACCTTGCTCCAACGAAACAATGTTGTATGTACCACTAGAGTTGGATATACTACTAGGGTTGGATGCACAACAAGCCACTACCCCTCCCAGCCCATAACAACCTGCCCAAGACCCAAGTCTCTTGCAAGTCCGGTGATGTCCCTGGTTTGAACAATGTCCTTTTTGAATTACACTCAAACTAATTTGTGTGACAGCGTGACGCAGACTTTTGCATCAGTGTGAATGCAAGGAGACAGTTCATATAAAGGCTAAGGCCACTCCAAAGAAAAACTCAGCACAAGCCTATAGTCACACAATCGTGAATTCTAAAAGACTGGTGAAATGTAAAATTGTTATGCAATCTGTATAGAGAATGCATTTAATTGAAATTCAGAGCTTTAAGAATAGAAGGGAATTGAAGGGCTGAAGGTTTGATACTGGAAGTTCATAGCTTGGTCCCAGATCTGTTTTAGCTGTGCTGTGTGACCAGGGCCATAGCTACCATTGGGAAAGTTTGATACGGTTCACAGGACACAAGCTTTGGTAGGGCCCACAGAAGGCAACACAAGAGGGCACTCACACCCCACTCAACGGACGCATCTGACTGAAATCGGTGCATGTTTTTGTCCTTCCGGGACCCAACGCTAACCCAGGATGCAAAGGCCATAGGCATGACAATAGGTGTTGAGAAGATAGCAAAAACATATATGGGACCAAGCTACTTGCAATTTTCAAGGGAATCATGTGGAGTTATGGTAAAGAACACAAGGTCAGTCATTCATTAGCTTCACCACTCCCCGCAAGGAACTACAGTTTGTACCTTTAACCATCACCCACAACAAAACTGTCTGCATATGAATGGGTATCGGGACTTGAAAAGAATATGAAGTAGGAGTTTTAATATGTGTTTTTGGTTTTGTTTTCTTTACTATTGATTACTGTCCACAGAGTGGAATGCTGTTTGCATTATGTGTGCATGTAAGGTGAAAGCTTATGTTGGTCATTGAGCCCCCTGCCCTGCCACTGGTTATTTGATTCCAAAATGTAATGACCAGGCTCAAACTTATTAATTCGCTACCGCCAGGTGTTTCAATAACAAGAAGAGAGTAATATAGAAAATAAGTGCTATATCTGTTGACTTCAGTTTGTCCTGCTTGGTGACATGGCTCAATTGACAGCATGTGTGGGCACTCAGACACACTCATGGTGCTCATCATGTGAAGTATTGAACTATTGTTGGTGCTCAGGGTTTGGGCAACTTCAAGTACAGTATGTGGGTATGGTTGGGACAGAAACAACTAATGATGACATGATTATCCTAATGATCAAAGTTTCCGTAGACCAAGTAAAGAGGGAACTCCATTCAAACAATGGAAATGTCATGAAAAACGTCAGGGAAGGATACCTGTGAATCGACCCAATGACCGCAGCAACATTAGTCCAGGCTGTTATTTGTGTCACACTGTTGAAGTCATAAATCTGAAGAAAATGTGTGCATGGATGTCAGTCGCAATACGTGTTGTCATCGTCAACAAGCTACAGCACTCCTACACAGCTGATAGCAACTTCTACTATTCCGTACAATTTCTTATGGTAGTTATGCTACCAGCTTATATAATTGGCATCCAGCCATTAGCAATCACTTTTCTCAAGCTAAAAAGGATGACTTCTACATATTGAACCGCAGAATTATTGTGGGCTTGTTATAATCAAGGAGTTGATTGAGGATTTGATTCAAATTCACACCAACAGTCTACTTTTGGACAGCCTGCGAATAGCATCCTCTTTAACATTTGATGTTTAATTCACTGGCTTGGCCTTCAACATTCTATTACGTTCCAGTTTATGATTGGAATTGCACCTTGGTCTCCTGGTCAGGTTGCCAAAGTCACTGACATTCTATACAGTTGTGCTCAAAAGTTTGCAAACCCTGGTAGAAATTATGAAATCTTGGCATTGATTTTGAAAATATGACCGATCATGCAAAACAATTATCGGTCATCTTTTTATTTAAACATAGTGATCAAATGAAGCCAATTACTATCACATAGTTGTTGGCTCCTTTTTAGATCACAATGATAACAGAAATCACTTAAATGGCCCTGACCAAAAGTTAAAATACTCTTGAATGTTTGGCCTTGTTACAGTCACACAATGTGACACACAGGTAAAAAGTGAATTTCCCACACCTGTGGCTTTTTAAATTGCAGTACGTTTCTGCGTGTATATAGTCAATTAGTTTGTTAGCTCTCACGTGGATGCACTGAGCAGGCTAGATACTGAGCCATGGGGAGCAGAAAATAACTGTCAAAAGACCTGCATAACAAGGTAATGGAACTTTGTGATGATGGAAAAAATATAAAAAGATATCCAGAGCCTTGCAAAAGCCAATCAGTACTGTTCAATCACTTATTAAGAAGTGGAAAGGGATCTCTTGATACCAAGCTAAGGTCTGGTAGACCAAAAAAGATTTCAGCCTAAACCGCTAGAATATTTGTTCGGGATACAAAGATAAATACACACAGGAAATACAGGTGGCTCTGAAAAAACATGGTGTGGTTGCTTCAAGGAGCACAATATGACAATACATGAAAAAAAAATAGCTGCATGGCTAAGTTCCCAGAAAAAACCCTGGTTACAATATGCCAACAACCCCTCCCAGCTTCTGGCAAAATGTTATTTGTAGTGACGAAAGCAATATAGAGCTTTATGGTCACGACCGCAAGCGCTATGTTTGGAGTTGGGTCAACAAGGCCTATGAACAGTGAACAGAATACCATCCCCACTTTGAAGCATGGTTGTGGCTAACTGATGTTTTGGGGGAGTGTGAGCTCTAAAGGCATGGGGAATTGAAAATTGTTGGCAAGATGAATGCAGCATGCTTTTAGAAAATACTGGCTGACAATTTCCATTCTTCTGTACAAAAGCTGCACATGGGACGCTCTTGGACTTTCCAGCATGACAATGACCCTAAGCACAAGGCCAAGTTGACCGTCCAGTGGTTACAGCAGAAAAAGGTAAATGTGGGCCATCACAGTCTCCTGACCTGAATATCATCGTCCAGTTAATGCAAGATGACCAAAGACTGCATGACCTGGAGGCCTTTTGCCAAAACCAGTGGGCAGCTATACCTCATAGACAACTATTACAAAAGACTGCACGCTGTCCTTGATGCTAAAGAGGGCAATACACAGTATTAAGTACTAAAGGTATGCTGATTTTTTAACAGGGTCAGTTCATTTTATAAGAAATAAAAGGCATGTGTTTTGCCTGCTTACTCATGTTTTCTTTACAAATGGTACATATATATCAAATTCTCCAAGGGTATGCAAACTATTTGAGCGCAACTGTAGATGAGACAGACATGTTTATGACTACAAGTTGAACAAGGGCTAAAGACTTCAAACAGGGGTTAATTGCTTATAATCTGTATTACACTATAAGGAGATGGAAATATGACAGTTGTAGGCTAATTAGTAGAAAGCTCAGACATCATATTATCAAATGTACTCTGACAGATGTCAGTGTTGTCAGTCAAGAGTTAATAGCGATGCTAACTTTAGCCAGCTAATTTTCAGTGCACTTTCAAGTAAATGTGAAATCCCTGAATAGACTTCCACAAGGACTAGTAGGCTTAATTCATACTGGAGGCAGTAATATAAAAATGACACCACTATTTCATGACTATGAGTAAGAATATTCAATACCAAAATATTGAACTATTTCTTTTTTCACTATACTGAAGCGTACAATTGTAACTCACAATAATAAGTGCTTAGTATTATATGATGTCCATGATTATGAAAAGTTGAATACATTTTAATGCTAAAATAAAAATAAGCAATATGTCAGAAGTGATTTCTTTGAGAGATAAAGGACTGTGAGTCCACAAATCTTGACAAGCAAATATCTGTTTTGAAGGTAATAAATACATTCTAATATGTGTGTTGCCTTGTGGTGGAGAGATGTGAGCCACGCTCAGCAGAGCGTAGCCAATAAAAGGCGAGTAAGGAATTTCAATGGCTCACTGGACCAATAGACAGACTGCAGCAACATGTTTTCCCCAAACAGAATAGCAACAAGACAGGTTGCTAGTAGAGTATTTGTCATTTCAAGATAGGATTCTGCAATATGAAAGATGGATATCTCAAGGCTATTCTATAAGACAAAGGTAAATGAGAGCAGTTGAGAACTTATTGTCAAGATCTCAGGTTCAGCCCATGGGCCCAGGCATTAATCTAGATGTCCTACAGTACACTATATCACCTAATTACCTTTTTTTTTAAAGACTAGCTGCAAGGTACATGTACTATAAGGAGTACTGATCTAATGGTAATGAAAGGAATTTGAGCTATGGAATGTATTAAATAACTTAAAGGGATCATGCCCATTCTAATAGTTTTGGTAACATATTTATTTAATTATTTTGAATTTAGATTTTACTTATACAGAGAAATCAAGTATAGACTTAGATCTCTTTTGCTGTTGAGCCCTGTATTTACTTTCCTGGTAGTAATATAGTTCCTCATTTAGGGTATGAAATGAATAGTCAACTATTTTGATTGGAATTTTAGATCAGTTACTGACCACATTTTCATGAACACATCTACCACAGTCCTGACCAAATATTAAGCATTCCAATAGCAGTAGTATTTGAAATCTCTTCCACTGCTCAATAGTCCTAGGAGTTTCCCATGTAAGAGACGCCAGGAGAGGTTAGGCATCTGAAATAGCCTTGCTGCTTTACTGTCTGCCTCTCTGTTTCTCTGCCTGCCGGTCTTTCAACCAGGAGTGACAGTGTGAGTAGACAATGGACAGGAACCTACCATCCCTGCCATGCAAA
This sequence comes from Esox niger, assembly GCA_016801105.1. Classification (NCBI taxonomy): domain Eukaryota; kingdom Metazoa; phylum Chordata; class Actinopteri; order Esociformes; family Esocidae; genus Esox; species Esox niger. The sequence goes on from JACXGJ010003967.1 coordinate 14,977, forward strand.
GGCAGAGACAGAGAGTGGAAAAAAGACAGAGAGTGTCTAACTGGCATTGCTGAGACACCGGGTATCAGGCCGCTACATACCAGACATTGGGGTAACTAGGAGAACTAGGATGGGAAGCAGACGCTTTGGAGGTCCAACTCGTGCAGAGCATTAGGTCTTTGAAAAACAACCTGGGATTACAGATCTGGCAGGAGCCAGAACTGGTGAGGGATGGACAGCTTCCCAAATGGCACACCATTTACTGTTACTGTTCAGAACCTCAGATTCTGGCCTCAATCAACGAAAAACCAGAAGTCCGACTTTTGGTCCAGATAACTGGAAAAGTATCCCCACATCAGACTTCTGGTCCAGATCACAGGAACCAGTTCCCCACCTCAGACTTCTGGTCCAGATCAGACCTACCCTAACTCCATAGACTTCCCAAATGACGCAGCCAGTTATGTCCCTTACTTGCAGTGCAGCCATGTAATTCCATTAACTTCTGGTTGTGGCAAACAGGCAGGCAGTACCCAGGGGTCCAGCAGAGGGCGGTGTTAATTGGTTCAAATCCATCCAGTGTGGCAAAAGTTAATAAAAGAAAATCATGCGGATCTTGTCCAAATTGAAACGCTGCCAGAGTGATAAATCATTCATTCAGCCCTTCAATAATCTCACTCATCTGTCGACTTTTTATTACTGCAAGTTTTTCTCTGATAAGAGCAGTGGAAGAGGATCGATTTTTGGCAGATCGATCTGATCAATGATCACAGAGATTAAGGAAGTTGACAGAGAGTTGGATAGTGTGTGAGAAATTCTGCTTCAACAGTCCCTGTACTCACAAGCAGTTTCATTGACATGGACACACTAACACTCTTCATCGCCAACAAAATAACTTGAGTAAGATTTTTCAAGTAGTCTTGATGATTTCAGGGTTAAAACATATAACAGTATTGAACCTTGTCACCAATAAGAAGACCATCACACTTGTCCACCTGCGTTCTGTGGTAGTGGCACTGTTGATATTACACAGACATTGTTACTTCACGATACTAAATAAAAAACAGTCACGATGAATGAGTACATAGCGTTTTTCAACTGTATGATTGATCAATGCCCAATCATTCTACATCCCGAAATGCTTACAAAGATTAAAACTGTCCACTTTAGTCTTCAGTCCAAAAAATACTGACTTCAAATACTGAAGAAGTGAGGGGACAAGGGGTTAGCGTTATCCCACTGTGTGTACTATGTCAGTATATTGCGAGTGAAATTCATTTATGGACATCATCAATTGACCAACAAACCCACACCTGATATTTGTTTTTAAATTGTGAATTTGTGGCAAAATGGATTTGTGTAAAAGGCCAAGTTTGAACCAATACCTGAGCGGTACATGTGGGCTGGAGGTAGACCCTGGACCATAAAGACAGACGGTGACTATTCTTCATGCCCCAAGTTATCCTTTAACTTATTCTCATTTGCCACTGCACCTCCACCATCAACTTTGACCAAACTATGATTAATGATAGCGCCATCATCAGCATTACTCATCACCTTTCATCCAGAACTCCCCTGCTGTCTCTTGTCCCAGGCCCCAACCTACCCTGTAGGCCTACAGCCTGGGAACTGATGTACATCATTACCTGTGATCTCACTGTTTCAGGAGGCTGAAACTCTATCATCTCTATCATCGCAAGCAATAGATAGGAAAAATTCTACAACGGAAAAAGCTTTGCAGCAAAAACATGCTTATATTTAGTGTTATGTAAAAAGCACATGGAGTCAGCTATTTCGCACAATATTTCAGATCATATTCATAGGTGCCAGATCCTGAATACCAATTAGATTCACACTACCCATGACTGATTCCAATATTCAAAATACTGTGTTGCTGTTGTCAGTACTTTTTAGAAGAAGACATGAGTAGGGGCACCCCTAAATCAGTTTGTAGGGGAGCTCTACTAACAGAGTAAACAGTATTTTATTAAAAAGCTAAGTTGCACAACATGTGTATAAACTCCCAGTGATGTGTTGGGCGAAACACCAAGGATTTTTTATCAGCATGCACAGGGAGTTTATAGATAGTGTGACTTCATTTAAATAAGGCAGTAGCATGTAAACAAAGGAATTGCATAAATCTGAGTCCGTCTGCAATGCTGCTTTACATAGGTAGCATAATAATATTCCTTTGCCAAAGAATATAAAAAATATCTGAAATTTTGGGGATATCCGAGTGGGGGTATCTGAATTACGCTGCCTGCCTAAATGCAGCTTAATGCAAAGCACACCTTAGACAACATAAAAGTTGCATTAACACGTCATGCTGAGATCTGAGACCCATGAGTGAACATCAGGGATGGTAGGGAAAGCGAGACATCCAACTCCATAGTGTTTCCTGGTCAGACATAGCAAGCAGGAAGGAGACAACAAAACCATAACAGATTTTTGGGAGCTATCTTTATTATTAGGAAAGCGCAATGCACATAATCGCATATCTTTTCATTCCACTCACTTTCTCCAACCAACGGTCAGATCCTACTACTTTATGATGGTTCCAAAGTCACAGTTAAAGTTCTGGAAAACCATATACATAAATCTAACAAACACATGTTTTTCAAAATATATTTAGCAGGCTAGCATTTAAGAGACCATTAACATTCCTCACACACTTAAACACATCTAATATGCTATATTTAAATATGCCTTTTACACCCGAAACGCAGCATCCTGGATCTAACCTCTTGATTAACACTCAGCCCTGCCCTACAGCCTGCTTGACTCTGCCAACGCTCAGTCCTCTTCAGCCAAATCCAATGGGATGCCACTTGTGCCCGCCTGCTGCTGTCAGCAGCCAGCTTCTTCATGTCGTTCCCTTCGCTGCACACCTGCTTTGTTGGAGTGTTTTTGGCATTCTCCTTGTCTGCTCAAGTCCAGCTGAGTCAGAATTTGGTAAACAACACCTGAACTTTCTTGGCTGGTATTCTGCATAGTGTGATGATGGACCTCTCTGCCAAGCCCTGAGTATGGAAGTTTGGTCTGAGTAAAACGTTGTATACCGAGCAAAGCAGAAAGATGATCCGCAGTCCTTCCATGTTCCAGACTCCTTGCCAGGTGAGTGCCCTCTCTCGCGTGTTCTCACAGTGAGCAGTGAGTTGCCCTTTTGTTTCATGGCTAAAGCTCTCATATGCTGCCTTCCTTTCTCAGCTTTTAGGACGTTCCTAGAAAGTATCCCATGCTGGGACGTTGTTAGTGTTGTTGGTGATAGTTGTAATTTTGTATTTCAGTTAGGGTTCTCACTGTTGATGTTCACACACCCTTAACACATACAGGATGTTTGGAAAATAAAAACAGGTGTGGGAAGGGACAGGAGCGACTTCTTATCAGGACGGAAGAGGACAGTTCACAGGTTATGTATCTTGAGGGATCGGGACAGTATGGGAAAAATATTTACAGGACAAGACAGGACGAGAATGAAAATTCACTCTTGTGTCAACTTCTAGCATGTAGCATTTAGCATATGTGAATGTTGTTCCTTGTTGGAAATCAGACTACAGGTGTCTAACAGCTTGTGCAAGAGATGGAGATGCAGGACCTTAGCATAAAAAAGAAAATTGCACAGAGTTACAGATTTCTTTATGTATAAAGTGAACAATAAAGGACCCAAATTTAAACTCTGCGGAACTCCTTTGTGAGCTAAAGTAGCCTGGGTTCTATCACTGCTTATAGCCATGGGAAGTAGGAGTGCAGCAGTGTATGCATTCAACAGGTCAGCAAACAATTTCTCATCCAGGGCTTTTACAAAATCATTAACCAGTAATGATGTTGCTGAAATAGTAATGTGCCAGAGTTAAAAAACAAAGCATATTTTCATCACACAAATGTATCATTGCTAATTTTAGTAAGTACATTAAGTAGGAGAGCTATGGTGAAATTCCCTTTTAAGTAGCTACAATATTTTCTATCACTTCATAAAATAGACAGCTACAGAAAATACATTCAAAAACATTCAACATCCAAACACAGACGTTAGTTACACGTAGATACAGTAGCTAACTTCAGCTGCTGTATGTATGCAATGTCTGGCAATTGTTTCAAATGTGCTAGCATCATACTTTACATTATACACAAACTTCAGTCTTTTCATACATTTATTTTTAAATAAAATGACTTTCATTCATTTTGTTCTTAAAAAGACATTTGTATAATCAATCCAGCCAATGATATTGGCTTTGTTGTGACTTTGACTGAGGGCAGTGATTGGTCAGGGTCAAAGATGTCGGTGTGACAGCAGTGTCGCCAAGCATATGCAAATTATTTCTACAAAGTTTTTTGGCTTCACAGCAGAATATTGATAGTTGTAAGTGGACTTCATGAAAAAAATATTATGCTTGAAAATTGTACTGAATGGATATAAATATTATATTTCATGTATGCCATATAAACATTTTGACACAATATAATGCATAATTTTATTTTAGATTTGCAAATTGTACTTACAACCACAAATAAAAATGATATGACCAGGCATATCTAAACACAAAGTAACAGAGCTCTGTCACTATTGTCGTTCCATACAGCCATAGCCCACTAGGAAAATTAGCAACCATTCCTGTTGTTGCTTTTTCCACAGTTGGCTCAGAGTTAATTTGTAGATGCAATTTCTGAAGGTTTGCCTCATGTATAGTTCATTAATCCAATAAAAGCAAATTGATCAAGGCAATGATCTTGAAATAATGACACTGAATTTCTAAATATCAGTGGACTATAAAGCTAGCATTGTTCTTTGATATGTTATGGAATGATGAATTGTACATGGTAGCCCAATAATAATTTTAAACTTTTCAATGTCATATACAGTACAATAGCATTGTGTGATTTCATCTTGAAAGTTCATTATATTAAATTGAAAGTCACAACTCTTTGTCCTTTCTCATTTGAAGAAATTAAGGATCATATCGATACCTGGATAGACAGTGCCACCCATGTTTCACAGAGAGAATTATGTATCTCCATTGATGATGGTTTAGTGCCCTCTGCTGTTAGATATTTATTTAACCACATGGCACAGCCATTTCACTCACCTAAGGTGAACAACTGAATAATGAACTGAATTAACAGAATGATTTAATGGAAATTGCATTCTAATTCTGAGCTCTCCACCACTGGGGCCTCTTCTACGAATAACAATCAGTTCTGACAGAAGAAAAGTGTAAGTGACTCCTACCTCATATTCAATCAAACACTTTCACCATTCAATCATAGAAAATAAGCAAATCTGCAATAACAGTGACAAAAAAACATTCTTACCAGTGATTGTGAATGTCAGCTACACAGGCCTAGTCACTGACAAACGTGCCATTACTCTGCATCTCTTCCAACCTGCATTCCTGACAAGACTGACACAGAGGTGGGTGCGTGTTTCTTTTTAAAGATAATAGGGGACCGTTTTCTTATTCTACAAACAGAGAGGAAGGGGGATCTGGGGGTCTGACCTGTGTGTGAGGGCAGACAGCCTGATATATCAGTAAACTATCCTGTGTGTTAAGTATACCAGGAGGTGCTGACAGCCTCCCAAATGACGTCCTATTCACTTTTATAATGCAGTACTGTTGACCGGGGCAAAATAAGTGCACTGTGGAGGGCATTATGGTGTCATTTGGGATGCAAACACTGTTATTAATGAATGCTGAGAGCAGAGTGCACGTTCCCGCAGAGAGACAATGAGATGTCAGTCAAACTCACACCATTAAAGAAAGCCCTCTCACTCCAACCTCACAGAAGCAGGAGATGTAAATTATTGACGGAGACAGGCACATTATACCTGAACTCACGAACACAGAATGGCACTGTTGAACTGGTAAGGTTTATTAATACACCTAGATTTGGGCTAATAGATTTTAGGCAGATCTGGGTCTTAAGGGGATTTCACTGGATTCCCAAGGATAAGTCAAGGTTAACTTTTGACATATTCAATGTCACCTGCCAGTAGGTAATTTATACATAGGATAGAGGCTAAGAAAATAGTAATTAAAATAACCCTGTTTGTAATGATGTGACACATTTGTCTCAGAAACTAGTGTACATGTGTCAGTTTAAGGAATACAACACCATTCGGAAAACATGTAACTATAAATAAAAAGACAGCTGAGCTCTGTAGAAACAAGACGAAAGAAAACAAATGTAGCCATTTAAAAAAAGTTGGTTTGGTTTGAACAGGACTGTGTGATGGAGTTGGTTTGGTTAAAAGTAAAAATGTACATCACACAGGTTTCATAGAAGATGTATTTTTCACAAAATATACAGCTCCAGAAAAAATTAAAGGACCACTGCACCTTTTTCTTTCCTTTCCAAAAAGTTTGAAAAGGTTTTGAATGAGGAACAGAAGGGTTAAAATTAAGAGACCCCTGCAAATTTAACACTTCTGTTCCTCACTCGGCCAGTAAAGCCGGATGGCGCCGACCAATGCATCCCTCTCAGACAGCCTCAACTCATTTCATGCTAGCTTCTTTGAGGCTGACAACACTGAGCCAACTGGATAAGCACGGGTTGCTCCAATGACCAGGGTCTCTTCCTCCAACGTTGACATCAGGGACACTAAAAAGAGTGAACACTCACAAAGCTGCCAGTCCAGATGGCCTCCCTGGCCGTGCCTTTAAAGTGTGTGCCAACCAGCTGGTGTGTACCTCTATGGATATTATTTAACCTGCCCCGGTCAAAGGCTGTAGTTTACACATGCTTCATGGAGATCACCATCATCCTGCTGCCCGAGAAAAAAACTAAGCCAGACCACAATCACCCTTAAAATGTCACCCTGTGAACAACATATATATGACACTTTTCTCAATACATTGCAATGGCAAAAGATGAATGTCACAAGGCGAATGTTTATATATATGTTTATATATAGCTGTATATGTTTATATATATATATATATATATATATATATATATATTTATATAAACATATTATATATATATATATATATATATATATATATATATATATATATATATATATATATAAAACATAAACATATACAGCTGTGTTCCAAAAAAGGCAAAAAGGAAGATTTTCAGTAAGGAACAGAAGGGTTAAAATTAAGAGACCACTGCAAATTGAACACTTCTGTTCCTCATTCCAAACTTTGTTTCCCTGTACCTTTGCTTTATTTTCTTAGTTTTATCAGGGGTCTGTTTGTTAAATGGGATGAAAACCATCACGAGAAGCTGACAGCAAACGATACACATAGCAATTCGAATACCACAACATGCTGCGTTTTCACAGCCCGTAGCACATAAATACGCAAACCCCGTCCTAAGTCCTAAAGTCCGGGGCTTAGCACCAAGTGAGAACCGGGCTAATCGGCCACGGCCTTGTGGCCAACTGGCGCTGGCCAGTGTCAATGGAAACAGAAACATTTCTGGACTTTAGGGTAAAGCTCCAGTGTTTGGCACCAGTGGAAACATGGCATTTATTCAATGGGAAAAGATGAGTGTCAAAGAGCTGATGCTTCTGTCCAGACCAACATACAGCCAGCACATGCTTTCAGAAGGCTAGGCAAAGCAGCTCACGAAGTAAGTACATCCCACTCAAAGTAGCTATCAGCAAAGTCAGTGCAAAATGCTAAATATTTCAAGCATTCAGCAATCAGGAAGGCAAGACTTTAAAAAGGTTTCAGATGTTTTCTGAAAATGGCAGGAACTTAGATGTCCCAGCTTAAAGAGCAAGCAGGTTCAACCATCAGGGTCCCTTGAGATGCAGAGAGCAGTTTTGACCAGGCAGATCGGCATCTTCCCTAGTGTAGGGGTGAGATGGCATCACCCTAGTGTAGGGGTGAGATGGCATCACCCTGGGGGTGGAGTGAGATGGCATCACCCTAGTGTAGGGGTGAGATGGCATCACCCTGGGGGTGGGGTGAGATGGCATCACCCTGGGGGTGGGGTGAGATGGCATCAGCCTGGGGGTGGGGTGAGATGGCATCACCCTAGTGTAGGGGTGAGATGGCATCACCCTAGTGTAGGGGTGAGATGGCATCACCCTGGGGGTGGGGTGAGATGGCATCACCCTGGGGGTGGGGTGAGATGGCATCACCCTGGGGGTGGGATGGCCAAAAGCCCAGAGGTGACAGAACGAAAGGCTCAGACACTAATGCAGTCAATTCTCTGTGTCCGCTACTTTACTTTAGGTTCTGAGTTCTCCCAGAAATGTATTCAAACATAATAGATTATAAACTGGAAATAAACTATCCAGGAAACCAATATCATGTACTTGAGAGAATTTATTACAAGGTTGTAGGTGATACAAAAGTTGTTACACCTAAAGTGTTCAGCAACGTATGACATCAGTGTGACAACCTTATTTCAAGACAAACGGTGTATGACCACGAAATTCTGTTTGGAAATCCTTTATTAATGAAACATTAATAAAGGACCGTGATGAAATCCATGCAAGTTAAAACAGGCTGTGATTTCAATTGTTTACTTTGATTTTCAGTGTGAGTTTGAATCCAGCCCTGAGTTGCTTGGTGATTTTGGTTTCCATTGACTGTGGTTACATCATGTTGTTCTCAACAAGTTGCAATGTGTGATTTCAGTGCTGCTGTTTTTTGGGCAGTGTATATGACATTTATCACAGTATTGATGCTGCTAAACACATTACAGACATGAAAAAGTACACCGTTTACATATTTTGACACAGTTCCGACCATATTCATTGACAATAATTTAACAAATCACACAAAAACAATTAAACTGAAACACTTTTAAAGATGCACCAGGATAACATCAAGGTATATACAGACCTTTCATGCAACAATCGACTTCAAAGTGCATGAGTCAACTGGCAGAGACTGCAAAAACAACATGAGGTAAGAAGCCTCTGCTCTCAAAAAAATGATATCAAAACACCTGACCAGAACTGCATAAAGTCCAAAACTAGTGGAACAATGTGCTCGGTACAGATGAGTCAAAGGTGGAGTTTGGCCAAAATGCCAGACAACATATTTAGCAAAAACTAAATACAGAACACCATCAAACCAACCATATAGCATGGAGGCAGTGGCATTATGGTTTGGGGCTGCTTCAGGGCCTGGCCAACTTTCCATCATTAAATCAACCAGAATTATTGAGAACCTGAGCCCTTTTGTCAAAAAAAATCTGACCCAAATATGGATCTTGCAACAGGACAATGATCCAAAACACACAAGCAAACCTACAACAGAATAGCTCAAATAGAACCAATGAAGGGTAATTTAATGGCCATGCTAATGCCCAGATCTCAATCTTATCAAAATGCTGTGTGGTCTTGAAGCAGGCCGTGCATGAAAGAAAGCCCTAGAACATGACAAAGTCGAAAGAGTGGACAGAAATTCCTTGGAGTTGATGTAAGAAACTGTTAGACAATTAGAAAATACACCTGGATCACAGGTGTCAAAGCAGTCCTACGGAGAGCCGTGTCTACAGGTTTTTGCTCTTACCTTGTACTTCATTAAATAAGTCACTACTTGGTCAGGTTCTACCCTCACCTGGTTAAGGTCTGAACTAGGAACCAATTTAAAAGAAAAAACAACATTTACTAGGCCCTGTCATCTAGATGAATGTATTGCAGCAGAAATCCAAGCAGCATCTATTGAATGTATGTATTTTGTTGGATAATGATTCATGTTAGGACCCCAGGAAGAGTAGTTATTACTTTGGCTGTGGTAAATTAAACACCAAATACTAATACCAAACATTCAAAAAGGAATACCAGTTGGTTTTTAAGGTTTTAATATTCACAAAGGATTAAAATATTAAAACTACCCCAAAAATGATTTACATTTACAAAATATGGACAATGGACACTCTGCCCATTGTGGCGATCACGGTCCTCAGTTTCCATTGTGGTCCAATGGGTTCTATATTAGCTGGATTTTCTTGGCATGACAAGTACAGTACTTCCTGTGACCAGGGTAGGGAAGAACTCCACCATGAACTTGTTCTTCAGTCTATGGAGGAAGTGGACATACCTCACCCCAGGCCCATAGCCAGAGAACACATGGGACACCTACATAGCCAGACACATGGACCATTAGAAAAGGACAATTGCAGAAACTGAAAAATTATATGGGAAATGTCAGTCTTTCAAGCAAATACACAGAACAATACAAGACTCACCTCTTTCCAGTTGTGGGAGTAGTTGCTAAGATCCTCGGTCGGTGACACAGTGTGTTCCGTGATCACTGTCTTTCCGTCTGCTCCCAGCAACCTTACCTGCAGCTGGTATATGGAGTCATGCACTTGGCTCTCCTCATACCTACACGGGTCAACAGTAAAAATATAATTAAAAACTGTTGCTATGAATGAAGAATCAAAAGATTAACTCAAGGAGGGCCCTTGTAACAACAAGTTTGTTGCATAAAGTTGCACAGGTACTGCGATTGCCTATTGTCATCAGAATTCAAACAATTCAATCCAAAGCTGTCATGTCGACATTAACATTGAACTGTAGCGTAACTCATGAATTAATGCTATGACAAAGTCACATTGAGACCTACCAGTCTTTGATGACAATATCAGGCTGAAAACCATCCAACAGCTCATCCCATGCTCCCTCAGCCTTCAGCTCCACTTTCTGCTCCAAGGTAAACCAGCTGAGATCACAAAGACAACACAACATCCATCAAGAGTTCAGCATCTGCCGTTTATCACTGCATCTTCAAGTATTGAAGTATTTAGTGGTATAACCGGGGAAACAGCAAATGTTGTTTTTAGTACAGGAAAAGGTTTTATCAGGGTCCAGAAAGTCAGCAAGAAGGGAGCAGTTATGACTAGCTTGACTGATCGCAGCCAGTGACAAGGGTCGGAGGGCCAGGCCTTTCAATTAAGGTGTGCAAATATTATGTTTTTAGTACAGGGAAAGGTTTTATCAGGGTCCAGAAAGTCAGCAAAGAGGGAGCAGTTATATGACCAGCTTTGCTGATAGTGAAGCCAGTGACAAGGCTAGGTCATTCAAAAAACGTGACAGTTGGAGGTCACCCATGTCACCTGTAGTTAGGCAGGTGACAGACAGCCACACCTGGTGGTACACCACTAGCGTCATAGCCAAGGCTCTCTCTGCTGGTGATCCAGCCGGAAAAGTCACCTACAGAGTAAAATATTAAACATTTAATCTCATGTTAAAAAGAAAATGACCAATGTACTGCTCCATGGTCTTTGAAATTGAAATGTTTTTAACGAGAGACAAAACATTGTTCTTGCAAAGTGAAGAAGATTCTACTTCAACAATCCTCTCACCCTCTGGCTCAGAGCGAGGAGGTCCAGTTGGAGGATATCCAGTCAGTTCAGGTTCAGGAGGGGGGGAGTTATGACTCACACCTGGGTGGGGAAGGAGAATGTAAAAAAAACAAGCAAAGAAATGAATCTATTCTCAACCTGTCTTAAATATCTACTAATGTACAAATATTATTTGTTCTCTATGTTTGTGTCGCGAAAAACATTGGTTTGTACATTGGTTTGCTGCTCTAACACCACGCCTATTATCACGCCAGATCAGTGACATCGTATAATATACATTCCAGACCATTCAAGTCCCAAGTTTAAAATACAATGCAAGAAAAAAGCTGAAGCAGAGACATTAGCATGAATATCATTCTCTTAAACTAACCTTTCACTTTGTGTACTTTATGTCGTGAGAAAGTGTAGCAAAACGTACTGACTAAGCTAGAGACTACCACACCAGACTAAATAACAGTTTACAACGAAATTCGCCATGACAAATGTGACGTAACTACCGTGAGGCGCAGGGTTCTTCAACAAATTTCGACCGAAAGGCTTCGCTTCGTAGACGAACTTCCAGTCGACACTGTCCGGCAACGAAATGCCTTTAAGATCCCACTCGGTCAAGCATTTGTTTTTCCATTCATTGTTGGCCATAGTGTGATGTCTCTATATCCCCCGGACAACGAAACAGGAAGTGTAAAGTCGAACGCTGCTATTTATTATTGTATGCCCCACCCTTGGAGATATTGTTAAAATTGCTCAATCCTTAACGTGGTTCCGAACTGGTGGTTCGCGACCCTTTTTTAGGTGTTACATTTAGATTTTAGAAGTAAAGGTTTTGTGTATGGTTCATAGAAAATAATGAAGTATAAATTTAACGACTAATTATAATACAAAGTATTTTTTTAAGGACATATCATGCATGATTAATGTTTCTATAATGAATTTATGTAACTGGTTTAATAATCAAGTGTGTTTGTCAGCATTCTTTATTAGGATTATAAGTAATATTGCGTTGTCCTCTAGTTACTTTTCTATTTCATTTTTGTCCGGAGAAATGTTGTTGACTAATATGTTGTGTTATAGAAACTGTTAGCTAAGTGAGCAGCCCATACACAAAAAAATACATTGGAATATATTTCAACAAAACAGAAGCATATAGAAATATATTAATTAAATATATGTGTAAAATACACCCAATAACCTTCTCCATCCAGATTGCCATGTCAGGTCTCTACTGTATATTGACATATATCAACTAATCAGGTCACTGCATAGTTTTCAAATATAAATCTAAAAAGGTGTTTGAGATAATTCTCCCTGTATGCTGGACAGGGTACATGTCTAAACAGGGCACACAGGATACATCCTCCAATTACATATATATAAATGTGGCCAAAACTTTAATATTGTAATATATTTTCATACATATATTTAAATATATGACCATGTAAGTTTTATGTATTTGGATATCTGTCATTTAAATACATGCACAAACATTGTATCAAAATATATCCCAATATATTATCCTACTTTTGTGTATGGGAATGGTCCAACATGAAAATTGCCACAGGACACATTCATTTCCTCAGAAAAATATTTTTTTAACTGTCTGATCTATCATGATGACTCCAACGAGGTCATCAGGCAACTCTAAAAAAGACATCAGGAAGGGTTTGCCAAATAATTACACTGATATTGAGTAATTCTTTGCAGTGATGCTGGAACAGATGCTGTAACAAAATGAATACACCTATAACACCTCTTTCCATTTCTACGGCAAACCTTTCTCAACAAATAAAATGTCTGTTTCGTTGGGAAACGTAAAGACAGAAGCTGTGGTGTAATTTCTGCTTTTGTATCTTAATGAAGGGACTCTCCAAATAAAATTATCTATACTGTACTGGTTACACAGTGCACAAAATAATATTTATTTCCTATCAACTCTGTTATGGATCTATTTATACTGGTTTGTGTCAGTTTTGCAGCTGACACATTGAGGCACTGCTTTCATTAATATCTGTGACTTACAATACATTCCTATAAGCAAACAAGCAAGCAAGCAAGTTTCTTTATACAGCACAATTCCTACATAAAAGCAATTCAATGTGCTTTACAAAGAAAAAGGAAAAAAAGGTTCGAGAGCCATATATATTTGAGTATCATCAGCATTGCTATGGTAGTTCATGTTGTTCTGTCGAATTTGGCCCAGAGGTAGCATATAGAGATTAAACAGAAGTGTTGTACGTCGTCAGATTATTAAGATGTTCCTATCTATTCCAATCAATCTTTTTAAACAAAAAACTAAACATTTGTTTGACTTTTGACGGACCGACGAACATGATAACCTATTTGAAAAAATAATTACAAAAATCCCTACTTCATTTGATTTACGTTTGGCCGCGGAGATGGTTTGTCCTACATTGTACGCCGTAGCTGGAATATAAAGCTTGCGTCAGCGGAAGTTCCGCCCTCTTCATCCCCTCTATTGCAGACTGTGTAAGTGACCAATTTGTGTTAGATACTGTGACTTTTATATTCATCATCATCCATCCTTCTTTTAACTGCAAAATGTTTCCCCGAGTAATTGAAACAACGATACAACAGAGTTTGGTTGACGTCAGTCAACCGATATTTGTTTCCTTATCAAATTGTAAATGTCTTTAAATTGACTCACGTCTTTCTTCCGTCTTCCAGGTTTCAGTCCGCTAACACGGCAATATGGTGAGGACTGCTCTCTATATATGCGTTTCCTTTTGTATGATCGACAAATGTTCCCTAAGTTCTGTGGTTACATGGCATTATAATGGTTACGTGTGTTGACCTGGCTGTCATTCGCAAAGCTAGTTCGCCAACATTAGGCCACTTGCTAGCTACCGTTAAATAAGGTACTACTAGGCCTGAGTTCCAGGCGATGTGGCCTCGCAATATTGCTAACGTTGGTTACTATTCGTACTTTACGTGAGTTGCCAACATATACTGATACTGTGTACTACGTGAAGTGCCAAGTCTAATTGTAGTGAAACGCAGCACAGCTAGTCTAGGTATTTGGCAAATTATTCACGTGGCGACCGAGTACTTAGCAAGTTGTCCAAACATCACAGGCTGTCTCGTGCTTGTGATGCATTTACACGCTTGCCAGATTAAGAATGGACCTAGTGCTAAGTTTCGATAACCAGAATCTTTAGTTCCACCGGTCCACTTACAAAATTATCTGAATCTTTCCTTGTTGTTCTAGCAGGTACTCATTATATGCTACATGCCATAGTTCCCTATTTGGGCTTGTCGCTTTAGTTATTGGTTCTGCATTGAGTTAACCTCTAGCATTTTATATGCTGTATATTTATTATTTCTGTTGTATTTCAGCCACGCAAAATTGAAGAAATCAAAGATTTCCTGCTTACAGCAAGGAGGAAGGATGCCAAGTGTAAGTTTGCCTACTTCTGCTGCTTTCAAATATTGAACACCTTGAAGTATTGTATACACGCCTGTAACTTGCCATTTCTGAGTACATTTCTGGTCTGTTTATTCTTGTAGTTTCTGAGTTATCTGTGAACTTAATCAGCAAATGGTTAATACATGGTCCAAACAATGAGAATGTATAGATTTGTTTGTATCTCTTGTCTCACAGCTGTAAAAATCAAGAAGAACAAGGACAATGTCAAGTTTAAGGTGCGTTGCAGCCGGTATCTGTACACTCTCGTCATCATAGACAAGGAAAAGGCAGAGAAGCTGAAGCAGTCCCTGCCTCCAGGTAAGATGGTCATCTTCATTTAGATTACCTGTGGCTACTTGTGGTCTTGACAACTGGCTTGCGCTATCAGTGTGATTGTGCCACCAACCATGTGCATCATTTGTGTCTATCTTGTCAAGATGGTTTTGCCAATGTGGTGAATATGGTGGTTACAAAACACAGAAATATATCCAAACCCCACAAACTCGATAGTCTCGGTGCATTCACACGATTGCTAGAATATGGGCATTTAATGGGTTTAGTTTTAACTACATCAGCAATGTTTCACTCACATGACCATTGTCTGATTTAACTGATTTTAAAATGCATAGTATTTCACATACTACACTGGATAATGTCTGCTAATTAATGTATGTTGATTTACAGAAGTCAGTGTGTTCAAGATCTTGACATTAGCTTCTTTAAGCACTGGGGTTTTCTGCAAACAGTTGTCAAAATCATTAGATACCGTTTCTCAATTCCTGCAGTGAGCTGGTAATTGAAGTTTACTTATTCTTGGTGTGATTGCTCAGTGTCTACTTAAAGTTGCCAGCTCTTGGAAGTAGTTAAGTTGGACACTGTTCTTAGTGTATTTACAAGAAACCAGACTTGTTTTTAGTTTAGATAACATGCTCACCAACCAAAATGGACAAGCAATTGTAGTTCTTGGTAGCTTAATGGAAAGTCTTGTTTTAGTTTAACTCAATCCACTAGAGGTTGTGATGAAGTTATGGTGGGTAACTAAAATGTTTTGAAGTGTTAGTGCTGCATTAAAATCTACAGTAAATGTTGGTAAACACCCCAGCTTTAGAGTACTTACTCCAGGTAAATGGAAACTGATAATTAAAACTGCTCTCTCTAAATCTGAATAGGAAGCTTTTCCTGAACCTCAATGATTGTGTTCCAAATAATTCTAATAGTCATTTTGCAGTTTACTGGAATTTTGCAGTGTCTAGAAAAAAAATCACAATTTCTAACCAGCTTTATCTTTTTTCAGGTCTGGCTGTGAAGGAGCTCAAGTAGAAGACCTACTGTGTACAGACAATTGTAATAAAAGGAGGAAAACATTTGTTGTCATGCCTGTTGTTGATTCTCTACAGTAAATAATCTGTTGTGTAACTACTCTGTGGTTCTTGGATAAAGTCATTTAAATGACTGAGTTGTGAAAATTGATTTATTCTACAGGCAATTTTCCCAGACATTAAATGGGAAATTTTCCCTAATGGCCAGCAAGCTCTTGTTTCGGACAGTAACCTAACTTGCTGGATTGGAGCCCTGAATCTGCAACGGGGGAACATTCTTTCCCTAAGACAATTGACTCTTAATTTCTACACTTCTCCAATCAGGAAGGTTATAGTTTCTGCTGAAGACAATATTTCTATCCAACTGAAACTGCAATAACCTGCTATATATCTAACTGGTCTGTTTTTGAAGAGGTTTGGCAATTTCAATTGGGCGATCGTGGTACTTAAGTTGGCCTTAAAGAAAATTCAATTTTACCTATAGTTAAACCACTTAGTGCCGTTCGAGGTGTTTTCTAACAGGTCATGTGGAAGGTGCATGTGGTATAAGTGAGGGGGTGTTTCTGTGGATTTCCAGTTACCACTAGTTGAAAGTAGCATGATTATATATGGGTCTAGTGGGAAATCCCATATCAGGTGATCGCTTAATGTTTTTTCAATCGGAAGTTGTGATCGACCAAAATAATTAGATTCAGCAATGATAAAAGTTGACTGGTTGAACTACAATATGTAGCTTTTTTCCACATTTGGAAATACAGATTTTGGGGGAAATTCAGTAGCATTAAGTGTGCCATGACTAAAATTATATTCTGAATTGGGGTTGGACTGAAATCGAAGTATTTTTCAAAATGTTTTTGACTGCAATTTGAAAACTAAATGAGCAACAGTTCCTAAAAAATTGGGGTCAGCGAGACTAAAATCCATGCCTTTTATAGCTTTTAAAAAGTGATTTTGGGGGTTTCATTAGTGGTCAGTTATAACCATCAAAATTAAAAGGAATGGGCACTTGAAATACATCAGTGTATACATTATGTAAGTTTCACTTTTTGAATGGAATTACTGAAAGGAATCAACTTTTTGGTTATATTCTAATTATGTGACCAGCACCTGTACGTTTTGTAAAATATATTATTACATGTGCTTTTACTTCACACCGATTTATACATTCTGCTTATAAGTTGCTTGCAGGTCCTTTTACCTGATGCCAGATCTGGATTATAATGCATTCTGCATCAGTTTTTTTCAGGCATATTTGGTGTTACCATCTGATTCCCTAGTTAAACACAATCTAACATTAAAGTTGAGAACTTGTGTTAATGATCATAACTGACACGTAATACAGTACAGTAAAACCAAGAACTAAAACATTAACTTTGGAATATGAATACAATCTGGGTTCCCGGAGGGGCCAAACTATAACAGCAGGGGATCTCTATTGCTTAATCTACGGGGACAATACATAGTGCATTTAACCTAGAGAGACAATACTTATGTCGGGAAGACGACACCCATCCATGAAGATGAGCCAGAAAAAAAATATTTTACACCAGCAAGGCTAACGAACCATGCATCACCAAAGGAGCCAATAAAAACCCATCCACTCCCAAATCAGCATATTTCATTTTGGCTTTACAGGTTTAAGCGATATTGGTGATGGAATTCGGAAATAACAAAAAAGGTATTTTGATAAAAAAGTATGGATTGTAAGCTAGTTCATCCTCTTAATCTACGAAATCATTGAAAATGTACAGCAATTGATGAGAGAATAGAAACATCCACCTAATAGCCATTATAAAACAAACTTTAGTACGCTAATAAAACTAATCAAGGCTAATTCCCGTTTCGTCGAAAAGACATTAGGGATTTAAAAATATGAGAACATACACATATATATATGGCTATTATTTAGTATAAAACGTTGTCCTCATATCTATTTACATATATAAAATAGCGTAGATCGATTATTATAGTGAGAGTTATTTGTTTCCCCTTCCTAAACCTTCATTTAATAAACTATTTCTCAGCAGTTCACAATCGCTTACACGGGTCACAGACTTCAGGTAATTATGCTAATGCCCCAAGCATATAATGAAACTCGGGTGGAGGCTGCCTTCATGAATCCGGTAAAGGATTTTGGTACCAGGTATCAGACTTTTACAAGAAAACGGGTTTATGATTTTGGATAACCTGGTATTTACGCTTGCTGTCCGAAAACACTGGAGATGTTTAGAGGTATGGTTTAGTTGTTGCAGTTGTGCACGTGGACCTGAACAGTAGATGGCAGTGTTACAACGCGATTGAAGCTAGATGAACAACATCGATGTTGAGAACATTGGTTTTACAAACAGGGGAAACATTCTGTAAAAACATTGAATGTTAAAAAAATACTTTGCGTCCTGTGTTGGAATGAGTGGAAAAAACTTCACCAGCGAAGACTGTACTCTGCTCTGTTTCTTTGTCAGTACGCTACCATTGAAGTTCTGCGCTCTTTCACCTCGTGTCCTGTCCCGTTCCCATTTCTGAAATCCCATCGTGCTCTCCTGTCTCTGAAGTGATCGCTCTAAAGTGAATGACTGGACCAGCGCACCGTAGTGGTAGTATAATGGCTGTGGCTTAAAAAATCAATGGGAGACATAAAACATTTTAAATCCGTTGATAATATTGGGATGCTATGCTCCAGCGGCCTCCCTACGTCTTTTGTCTTATGTTCGCGTGAACGGGTTTACATTTTCAGCATGGTTATCCATTATATCTTTGTTTGAGAAGGCGTGACTGGGGATGCTTCCTACAGCGGACTGACTGAGCTGTCCGCTTACTAAGAAGACTATATTCGGATTGCTAGACATTGGATGACTTAACTTGCCGGGATGTCTTCAGTAAGGGAGGATTATATTGCGCCTTGGTGGATTTATTGGCTACACAATTTCCCCCACGTAAACCTGAACTTCCAACCCATCGACAGCACGTTCACCCCGGAGGATCAGAACTACCAGCAGGTTAGTAGTAGAGACTGAGATTGGCCCCTCACGGTATCAGATATCTTACATCCCAAATGGCACCTTATAGAGTGCTACGTTTGATCGCGGCTCATAGGTCTCTTGTCAAAAGTAGTGCTCTATGAAGAGAATAGCTGTGTTTTGTGATTGGGCCAACATAGCACTTTGAGGTTTCGTACTTTTCAGCCAGATGCTAGATATTAGGAAAGAAGAGAACGAGTGGACTATAGACCTGGTTTTATGTAAATAGCACAGATTAAACCTAGTAAACATCGCGTTTTAGTCTGCCATGTGTTGCAACGTTTACTACAATTATTTGATAATCCTGATTGGGAAGAAGGGGATGTTTACGACACCCAATAACACATCACATATGTTTAATTAAAGCCTTTGAAAGTAATCCTGTGTGATGAACATAAGGAAGTCATGTCCACTGATGTTTAGATTTCAGACTGTTTAGATTTCGGCTTTGCTGACTGGAATCTCAGGAGAAGCAAGGGCCTGAGTATCATGGGTTAAGATAAGGACTGGGCACGATGTTTCCTTACATCTTCAGGCCACCCAATCTTTGGGATGAGCAATGTTTCAGCTGTTACTATCCATAAAGACCTGGATTTATTACAAGGAAGCTGTTTTATTGTGTATACAGTCAAACAGTATACAGTATTTTTTTCAAAGCAGCTGTAGAGAGGCACACACTAGGTCTACTGGTTCTAATTAGGTAGCTAATGTAGAGCCTTTGCTCAGGCCCGTGTCATGGGAAAGTGTTAGGGTAATAGTGCCAGACAGTAAAAAGGCAGAAAGGGGAGAGAGATGGGGGGTGGAGAGATAAAGACCTAGAGAAACCACTAGCCAATAGAGAAACACCACTAAAGCAGAGGCTATAGGAACTGGAAATACCAGCTGCCCGAGAGACTGGATGGTGACATGCTCATGTTTCTCACCCAGATTTGAAGATCTTTATGAACATCTGAACATTGTCATTGGTTTTGCTATTTGTTCTGCAAATCACTGTGGCAATGTACAAAACATTCATTCACTCCTCTGCATCCGTAATGTCTGAGAAGCAACCAATCAATCCTTCACGACTCCCACTCTCACACTGTCACTGAACCACAGAGCACTTAGCACTGGAAAGGAATGGTTGTGGTGGGGGAGAGAGGGAGAGAGGGTTGGGGGGAGTGCTGGTCACTAGCTGTCTGTTTCCATTATGTCTTTACACTGTGTTGAGAGGGGGGAGGCAGGGCCTCTGGGTTTGGGAGGAGAGAGGATGAAGGGTCTCGATGGGAGACCATTGACTCCTGGGATAAATGTCAGCCACCAACAGGCATCCTGATCATATGGCTTCCTATCTTCATGTATTCCTGTACTAGGCTTCTTGAAGCCATGCTGAACGTTGAAGGCAATTCATTGATACAGTAGTTAGAGCATAACATTCCACAATTTATGTCTCTCATGGTTCGGATTAACACTGCGTTTGCCTTGACAGTGTTATTGCTATGATTATCAGTGGAACTGACTGACACTGGATATAACTAAGTCCTTAGCCACAAATGCCTGGTGTATATCAGTGTAAGCCTGACCAGGTCTACAGTAGGTCATCATAAGGATGTGGCCCAACATAGATGGGATTTTTTTTCCACCCACTGCAACTTTTTGCCTCCTTTCCTTTATAACTAAAAATATATCTGGCAAAGCTTGTACTTCCATTTCTGCCAAAGTCCTGTGTACATTAATGTGTTTCAGTCTGTCAAGACTTTAGGATGAACTTCTGGTTTACTGGCTATGCATAAAATGAAAATCCTTTAATTCTGCTTGTCCTTGCTAGTAACAGTAATGTTTGCCACAACCTCGTCCAAACGTTCTATGCACTTAAAAATAGTTTGAAAGGCAGTCACACAAACATTGCCCAATTGTATTTGCATGCCACATACACCAATCAGCCATAACATTATGACCACTGACAGGTGACGTGAATAACACTGATAATCTAGTTATCATGGCACCTGTCAGTGGGTGAGAGATATCAGGCAGAAAGTGAACATTCGGTCCTCAAAGTTGTTGTGTTAGATGCAGGAAAAATGGGCAGTGTAAGGATCTGAGCAACTTTGACACGGGACAAATTGTGATCGCTAGATGACTGGGTCAGAGAATTCTGGGGGGGTTCCTGGTTTGCAGTGGTCAGAACCTTTCTGTAAAAACCTTTTTTCAATGTTTTTACAAAAAGTAAGGAAAATCGGTGAACCGGCGACAGGGTTCTGGGCAGCCAAGTCTCATTGATGCACGTGGGGAGCGAAGGCTGGCCTGTGTGGTCCGAGCCAACAGGGGCTCAAATTGCTGAAAAGGGTAATGCTGATACTGATAGAAATGTGTCAGAACACACAGTGTATTGCAGTTTGTTGTGTAGCTGCAGACCAGTCAAGGTGCCCATGCTGACCCCTGTGCACGGCCAAAAGCCTACAATGGGCACGTGAGCATCAGATCTGGACCACGCAGCATTGGAAGGTGGCCTGGTCTGATGAATCACATTTCCTTTTACATCATGTGGATGGCCTGGTGTATGTGCGTTGCTTAGCTGGAGAACACATGGCACCAGGATGCACTATGGCAAGTCGGCAGAGGCAGTGTGATGCTTTGGGCAATATTCTGCTGGCACATCTTGGGTGGGTCCTGCCATTCATGTGGATGTTACTTTGACATGTACCAACTACTTAAGTATTGTTGCAGACCATGTACATCCTTTCATGGCAACGGTTTT
The DNA here is from genome assembly GCA_016801105.1 of Esox niger. Taxonomy (NCBI): domain Eukaryota; kingdom Metazoa; phylum Chordata; class Actinopteri; order Esociformes; family Esocidae; genus Esox; species Esox niger. The sequence goes on from JACXGJ010003967.1 coordinate 36,724, forward strand.
CCCTGATGGCATTGGCCTCTTCCAGCAGGATAATGTACCCAGCCACAAAGCAAAAATGTTTCAGGAATGGTTTGAGTTCTAGGTGTTCACTTGGCCTCAATTCCCCAGATCTCAGTCCAATTCAGTATCTGTGGGATGTGCTGTTCAAACAGGTCTGACATTTGGAGGCGCCGCCTCGCAACTTACAGGACTTATAGGATCTGCTGCTATAAATGTCTTGGTGCCAGATACCAAAGCACGCCTTCAGAGGTCTAGTGGAGTCCATGCCTCAGTGGGTCAGGGCTGTTTTGGCAGCAAAAAGGGGACCTACACAATATTAGGCAGGTGGTCATAAAGTTATGGCTGATTGGTGTATGGGGACCTTTATATTAAGGTAGTAATATTTAGTGCCAGGTTTCCTGACCCAGTAATGTTCAAAAAGATGCATGAAGAAGGTGAAGGTTTCTGGGCAGTAGAGGTTAATTGTCACCAATTGAAATCTTGCCAACCGAACAGTGTCTTTCCTCCAGGCCTTGGCTCTCAGCAACCTGGCATCAGTCCTACAGGGACTCATCAGACCAAATCAAGCTACCTCTACACAACTAAAATGCAGCACTATTCTGCACTCAAAATTCTGCTCATCTCCTAGCATCTAAATAAACCACACAAACGGTAAATGTGTACCTCATGTACTATAAGAATTGAGACAGTAAATTGTTTCTTGTTTTTACTGTATACTCTGAAAGTTTGAATTTAAAATCAAACTATTACTATGCTGTTAAAATACAGTGTCATCTTTTAGTTGTGTGCTTATTGTTTTTGCCATATAGAAGTAATCTGCTGAATATGAGATTTAGGGCAAAAAGATCTAAACCAACAACTGATGAAGACTGCAGTGCGAGTCTGGCAGCGCATCACCACAGAAGATGCCTAGTGTCTGGTGGGGTCAGTGGGTCACAGACTACAGGCAGAAATGGCTTGGAAAGGATTTGCAACCAATATTTAATGTACAGAAATTCACTCCGATAAATGCTAACAATCTAAACTAATCGTTACATTTCAAATGCAATACTTTGGTGTATGTAGCCAAAATGGAAAAACAAATGTTTCACTGTCCTATTATATACTGTAATTGTGTATCAGCTCTGTGCAGATATTGTGTATTTTGTCCCAATATGTGGTCTACCACTAGTTGTACAACTATACCGAATAAAACCCTGAGTATATGTAAACTGTCTTAGTGTTTAAAGGTGATTGTGATGCAGGGGTTTAGGACCATTGGTTTGTGAAGGAGCCCTTTCTAAATTTGTTCTACAGTGCTGTTTTACCAAGGCAGAATTAGCTATTTCTCCTCAAAAAGATGAGTGTTTGATGATAAATTATCCAAATCAGGAAAAGTGGTATCACAAAAGTGGGCTTTGTCTTACCTCACACTTCGTGCAATTGCCTCTAGCCTATACTCCATTTTAGTAGATAAGGCTGCCATTAATCTATCAACAGTCTGTCTTGGAGCCCTTTCCTATATGTGGCTCACACTCAAGACCATGTCAAAATGAGCTATAATTGGCCAGGTTGAGTACAGCCAATGTTTGCAAATTCCTACAGTTAGCTGGCTGTCTTTATCCCACAGAAGAATTAAGTGGAATGCAAGGGTCATGGTCTTAGGGCCTTGTGTGTGAGTGCGTGCGTATTCATGAATTCATGTTTGTGCCTCTTATGAACAGATGCCTTTTATTTTTTATTTTTTTAAACATGCCTGGGCTGTAGATTCTCACCCTACATTAGGCACTGTTGTTGTTGTCCACAAGTAGGGATCCAGTCTTTTAGTCATCTGACCTGAGAAATGAATGATCCTCGAGTCTGAACCTCATGCGCTCCAGGTTGTTATATTGTCTTAGCGTTGTGTCGTCAGTTGTGGGTATTTGGACATTTGGTTGTGTGTCTGTGCAAGAGCTAAAACATTCTAGATTGCATTTGTCTGTCTCTTATAAGTAGATGAGTCTAGGGAAAACCACAAATTGCTGTAGGTGTGTAACTCATGTTTGCCTTAGTGAGTGTTGTGTTTCCTGCATTAAGATTTTCTGTTCTCTTCATCCCATCGCCCAACACCAAAACCGGAAGAAGTAGGATATAACCGAAAATAATTTCTCCCTGGTTTATGGCCCAATTACCTTTCCTGCTGGCCTCAGTGTGTGTGTCTGAGTTGTTAAAACTACACTGAAATTACAGTTTACTGTGTTACCAATTACTGAAAGAAGTTAAGCTAAATTAAAGCGATCCTTAATACTTACTTAGCGTAAGTTACTTTGAAAAGGTTCATTGCGTTCAAACTACTTTGTGAATGATTATCATGAGTAAATCATCATAGCAGGGACAGATCATTTGGGGTCTTTTAACAGTGGGTTTAGGGAAAATAGGATTTTCAATGGGAATAGACTAATCCTCAAAATGATATGAGTATGGGTATGAGAGTCAGACAGGGAGAAATGCCTGTTCATTATGGGAGGAGTGCAGGTCAAAGGGTCTCTGTGCGAATGATTCATCCACTTCCTTCTTTGTTCTGGGACCCAGCACTGTTAGTTGAAGGCAACAGGGAAGTGGTGTCTTTTTCTGTACACATTATAAAAGCCAACTGGACCAGAGCAACAATTTTTATAGAATGATGGTATCCTCATGTCTCTGTACTAACAATGAAAGTTGTCCCTTCCGGCGAAACGTATAGGACTGCTCTCGTTTTCACCTCTTCTCTGATCTGAGTCCTCACTAGAAGCCCACAGCTGAGGAAAGATGACTAAGTTGTTAAAGTTCAAAAGGTTTATTTGTCATTTGCAATACCAGGTTTTGGCAATAACATGCTTGGTTTTCCTACTCCCAACAGTGCAGTTAAAACTAAAAAAGTAACAGTAATTATAATATAAAAATAAGAAGATGACACAATCAATCAATAATAACACAAAAAAACCACGCATCAGTAATTATAACAATACAACTATACAATCGTAGTGCAATGTAAAAGTGACAGGTGTGCATGATATAATTGGCAGATGAGCAGGATTTGAAGTGTCAGGTGTGCATGGGACTATTGATGGAAGGGAAGAGGGGTTCCTAAATTGAACAGCCTTACAGCCTGAGGAAAGAAAATTTCCCATAGCCCATAATGTTAGCACTATTACAGTATATATTTTATTTGTTGGGTATGTTAGTCTTTTGGAAAATTGTTAGAAATATATGGGCCTAACTAAATAAATAATGTAGTTGATGCTAAATGTCTGCTACCAAAACGTTGGATAACGTTGCCATAGCCGGCAAGGGAAAATCCATCTGTTGTATTTTTGAGCAAGACAACTAACCCTGAATTCCCACAAGGAGGCCAGTGTGTCAGCACCAGAATTGAGATTTTGATGGATTTTAATCTTTGAATGTACAACTAAAACATGACACTCCGTTGCCATCAGCGTTGTGTCAATTTGACTTTCTACCCTCTGCTATTTCAGTTCACCAAACCGAATTGGCGTGCAGTTCAGAGGTCAACACCTGAGCTTAGATGCTGCCATTGGACATGACTCAACACAGGCGATTCAGCAGCTTTGTTTGACTTCACCTCAACAGCCAATTGCTGTAGTGGCATGCTGAGTCAGCCGTGCCGGACAGTAGTACCGCGAGGCCCAAATGGCACCCTATTCCCTACGTGGTGGACTTCGTTTGTACCAAGCCTTGGCAGGTGACATCTGAATTGTTGTGTATTCAGGGGTCCCTTAGGCCCCTGTAATAATAATGATGTTGTTGTTGTGTTGGCGGAAACATGCTTTCAAACCTTAGCTGCCAGCCCCTTGTGGGTGACAAGGGCAGCCATGGTACAGGAAGCGCACACGCCGACACCGCGGGCAGAATGATCACCATGCGTGCTGCGTGTCATGAATTGGCGGTTACGCACGCCTGCTCATCTCAAGGATTCTGCTCGATTTTGTCTGCCTCCAGAAGGCACTGTGGGCAACGCCCAGGGGGCGTGGCCCAGTGTGGTGCAACCGCAGACAGCCGTCATGTCGTGGCCTTATCCCACCGTGTTAATAACCCGGCTCCGACAAATCCATTGGATTAGCTCCTCAGTTCGTAGAGCAGCGGATGTCAAACCACTCCGCTGGGATCCCTGGCTGGTGTGTGTGTTGGATGTGTTACAGCTCTATTACGCCAATCTACTTCTCGACTAATTATCAAGCCTCGACTGCTTGATTCAGGTGAACTAGTTCAGAGCTCCAAGTTGCGATGTCTGGGGGTCTCCAGGAGAGTTTTCAGAACCACTGCCATGGACCCATGCAGTCCGTGGCCCACTGTAAAGCACGTTGTCTGCTTTAACCCGAGTGTATGTGGTCTAGTGAGTGTGCTTTAACCAGGCTAGAATCCATAGGCGGACTGTTGTCTATAACCTCTTCCAAATATTTGCAGAGGAATGGATTTAATTTGACCCGTCCTCATCCCCTGGGCTTGGTGAACAGTCCCAGAACACTCGTCATGCAGTCAGGAAGGAGAACTGATTGCATCTGGACCAAAGATGTCTGTTGACGTGGTCTTGCTGTCCCAGCTTGATTGTATGCCACATATACTTAGTGTTTCTATGAAAAATGCCTCAGTAATATACACATTAGTGAGGCATTGCCGCGTGGAGTGATGGAGGCCTAATGAACAAACTTTCAATCATGCGCTTACACACTACTAGATCAACGCCATGTACACACACTTACACAAACGCCACACTCACTCACTCTGATCTTTCTGCCTCAGTGGCTTTGTCTACTGAGACTCCTACGGAACGATGTTCAGCTTCAGTGCCTACGAACGACGTTCCGCCTCAGTTCTTCCGAACAATCCCTTCCTGCAGACCTTTCTGTTGTCTTCCTCTTTTTCTCTACCTCCTTCATCCTTATCAGTGGTTCTCCCATCGCTCTCTTTCTTTAGCTTGTTACAAATGAAAGGACCACTGAGTCTGTGACGGAAAGGAACATGGTTTAAGTTCAACAATAGATGTATGCTATAATGTGGGACAATTGAGAGTTCTTGCGTATTTCTCTCTCACTCGTTGGTCACTGTTATCTTTGTATGTCCCTTCATGTGATCTCTTTATATTTATTAATTTCCTGACTGTGCTCTGTGCTTTGTGTTTTGTTTTTTATTCTTCTTGTGGTTGGGGCTCTGAGGTGGCCACTATGGTACTCTGCGAGTGGTTAACTCCGACAAAATCTTAATCAGTTTGCGGGGTGTTTAGGATAAGGATTATGCTGATTAATGTATATATGAAATATATGATGAATAATCTGTTCAAATGTGTTTATACTTATGGTTCATAATCCAAGTCATTTTGACCTATCCTTTGCAGCATTTGTGGAAATGCATCCCCAGACATTTACAGAGCCACTACTGTGCTCCACAACTCTTCAGAGTTGTGGAGCACAGTAGTGGCTCTGTAAATGTCTGGGGATGCATTTCCACAAATGCTGCAAAGGATAGGTCAAAATGACTTGGATAATGAACCATAATCCAAGTCATTTTGACCTATCCTTTGCAGCATTTGTGGAAATGCATCCCCAGACATTTACAGAGCCACTACTGTGCTCCACAACTCTTCAGAGACATTGAGTGGCTTTGTGGAACAAATATGTCAAGCTCTTCGTTCCATATGACTTTCTGCCACTGTTTCTCACTTTATGGTCTTTTGCACATTTTAATATATTCTGCTTGCTTCCTTTACTCAAGCATCCAACAGTCCAAGTGTGTATGAAGTATGAGTCTGCCAGATGCTGAGCAAGCATTTCACTGGATTTCACTGGAAGTGATCTGTTCATCAGATGCATATGACTTTTGGTGTTTTCCAAATATTCTGTCAAGGCCTTACCCTGGCACATCTGAAGTATGACCATAGCAGTATTGCTGGCTATGCTTGTTGATTTGTCATTTGTATGTTTGACTGTTGAAATGTATCTGGCTATGAATGATCATTGTTCCTGTTCATCTTCTCCCTCAGGTTTTAAGCTATGTTAAGGTGTACATAATATCTGTCTGCAAAGTCCAAATTATAGCACAATTAGTCCTGTTTGAATGGAAAATAGCTCATTTTTAATTCATTTAACCTTTTACTAATATTTTACACTAATGTTCCCAATTCCCTTATGTCCAGTTACAATGATGGCATTGCGTTGTCACAACACTCCCATTAAATGTTATATGTAATTTCTTTGTCCACATCAATTTCAATCTTCTCATCCAGCATTGCAGATATTGAGTCTCTCTCTCCTCTCATCATCATACTAATTTGCCATACTAATTCTTATGACTTACTGTAATTTTTAAACCTCATGGCCACAAGCAAACACCATTTTCTGTCAAGCCATCACTTTTACCACTGATGATTTGTTGAAATTACTGTTTTATATTTCTTTTGGCACCTGTAAACATGGTGGCACAAAGATGTGTTGATAATTAACATACCTCCTTTTTTGGTCAGTCACATTGATCAGACCCATTTAACTTTGAAAGACAACACAATGCAGGGCAGTAAACACTTCACGGCCCTGGGGTTTTAACATTTAGACAAGAGTAAAGTGTGCCCCCTACTGGCCCCTCAACCCTACTTCCAGCAGGATCCAGTCTCCAGGGACTAACAATGTCTGACCCTGCTTAGCTTTAGAAGCAAACCAACAGTGAGATACAGGGTGTTTTGCTGGTAAAAGAAATGTTTTATGTGAAATTAAAGAAATGTTCTGGGAATTTGTGGCCACTTGTTGTCAAAATTGTGCTTTCAAGCCAAAGCAGGTCCCTGAAAATGTTTTAGCACAAACATTTTATTGCGAACTGAAGTATGAAAATTATTCTTCATATAAATTAAGCACATTTAAGTAATTCATTTGTGACGGTTCCAGACTGCATATTTACCCAACTCACTGCTGCTGTAAGTAATCTCAGAAGACCCACTGCTCATCTTCAGAATGATCATCCTACAACTCATACATCATCTGCTGTGAGTGGTGGTTTCAAATGCAATACACAAGACCATAGAGGAGCTGGACTCTGGCCTAGCAAGAGGCCATTAACCCCAATCTGTCTCCATGCAGATACAGTTGTTCTGACTAGCTTCTTCTTAGAACATTTTAACACTACGATAGTGTTTAGATGAGTTGTTGCCATATTTACTTTTGCCAAATCATCAATTTTTATAGTGTGAACAGGTGAAAATGTCAATTGTTGCACATCTTCTGAGGTAACGTGGGATACTTCCGACAGATACTCCCCGCGGCTGCTGAGTTCTAAAGACGATGTCTTGATCCATGTAAATTAGAGTCGAATGACCGGTGGTGTAGGAAGTCTGCCTCTATAGTACTTCTGGCTCCATAAACAGAATCTGAAAAAATATTTTGTGATTGGGAAGCAACTAAAAACATCTCACACTGGCACCCAAAAAAAATACTCTATCAACAGTACATCTTTGACAGAGAGTGCTGTGTTAGTTGCCCGGTAAACAACGTTGTCAGTCTGTTTATACGCCTTCCGGGTCAGGGGTCTGACCATAAAGAGCATGTGCACATGTTGCGTCTTGCAGAATACCTCTGGCCCAGAGACAGTCCCTTGTTAGCGTGAACAGAAACCTGTATTTGCTATATACATTTTATTTGAGTTAAATTGTCATGACAATTGTTGTAGTTTAAATGTGCTGAAGTGCATATCTAGGGCTGCTGAGGCTGTGTACCGCTCAGTCCCTTCCCAGGTCCAAGGATGTGAGTGATCACGTCGGTCCCATTCCAGCAGACATGGATCTGGGAGAATGCAGTCGCAGGATAGTTACAGTACTACATCAATGTAACTCAGTACTGTATTATGTTATGTAAGCGTCAAGGTTGGTTGTTCTTTTATGATGTTCAAAAAGGCTTTGATCAAAGCAAATGGAATATTAGTGGCAGTTTGATCCAGACTCCCTTTAGTCCTTTGTTGGTGTTTGTCCTATCATTACTGTGTGTTCTCAATAGCAAAGCACAAACATAGGGTTGCTTCTCATATCAAGACCAGGCCTTGTGACATGTGAGAGTGTTTGTTAACCAAGCACAGTTTCTATGTTTTGTGAACCAGGACAACATGACAAGTGGTTCCAGCAGAACAACAATAGAGACCTGCTTTAAAGGGTGAGACCGGAGCGGCTGTGGGGGGGAGGCTGGTATTGGGGGATGGGAAGTTCTTTGTGTGATTGAGTTACACTCTGACCTCTCCAAAGCCCCTGGCGTGAGTCGGGGTTTACCGAATGGCAGGTGGGTTAAGAGAATCTGTGAATTCTCGTGTTTTTTTCCAAACATCCAGCATTCATTTCCCATCCGGTGGAGAAGATCTGGCAGGGCTGGGACAGTTTTAAATTATTGCTAGGCCTCAGTAACAAAGTCTACGGTCGGCGAGGATACTGCTCATTCTTCACGTGCTCGGTCTCATTCCCTCACCACCTAGTATACCCCCAGAATAATAATCTATATATTTACATAGGAATATTTCGAAGAAAGTGAATCTAAAATATGCTCGTTAATGTGCGGTTATATTTTGATGTGATGTGAACGGTTTGGTTGGTGTTACGGTCGCTGTTAGATGTAAAATACATGCAAGAGTGTTAGCATATGTGCAGGGGTTTGCAGCCTAGGTGTACTGACAGCACCATGACAACTAATTAAGCCTGCACTGGTAAGGGATGAACGAAACAATGTAGGCTATTGTAATGGATTCACAAAAGTTCAGTGTATTTCTCTCTTTTCATCCCATCCCCTTCATATCCCATTCCTTACATAGGGCTTAGTATGCTCCTCTCCTTTTCCTACTCTGCCCTCCTCTCTTCCTCCTCACTCTGCCCTTTTCTTCCTACCTACTCTGCTCTCTTCTTCTGGCTTGCTCTACTTGGCACTGCAGGCTCTTAATGGTGTCCCAGCTGTTTGACCCCCCCCCCCCCGGTCAGGGTGGAACAGGCAGAGACTGGGAGGGTAGAGGAAGACACGGGCGGACTGCTCCATTGGCATTTTGAGATGGGGGCATGCATCTAGCCAGCCTTGTGATTTCATAATTTTTCTGCCTCAGCCTTAAGGCTGTGTATGTCTTCACTTGCCAGTGTTTTGTTTCAAAGACTGTACTCTCCACATGTTATTAGCTAGATTAAACTGTTTCAACCATCAAATCATGAGTCACATACAGTTAGACAATAGTTGCTATATTTTATTGTCAAAATGAGCCTTCTTAATTATAAGATATTTTTTTGTATGTAAAGCCCTCCTTGGATGAAACATTCATTATTTTCTCATTTGCCCGACAACAACATTGTGAATCCTTGGGAATAGAAAATGTTCTGACATTTTGGTAGAGAATTATATTCAAACAAACTGGCTATTGTGGTGCTCATGTGAGAAATCAGATGGTGTCATTCTTCAATGATGCTAGCCTTTAATCAGCTTGTCATGAAGGGGAATTCTATGCAGATGCAGCTAACCTGAGCATCAACAACTTAGAGTCAAATTGCTGAGTCAACATTAAATTTCATACCTGTCAAATCTGGATGGCCTGCATTGCAAGACAACTGCCAAGGGATAGACTAGGGCTAAGCTAGCTAACTATAGCTTGTTAGTATGTCATACAAGCAAACGCAATAATATACTTTTAAACCATATGACTTGGCTGGTTAGCCAAATGTAACATAAAATGTCACCACTTCAACTCTACACTTCCATGTCAAAGTATTATTGCGGTCAGTTAAGGATTTGACATGATCAAGTCTGTGATTTGGTTGACTCAAGGCATCTGACACGGCACACAATTCTAGTTAGTATCTCGTTGATGCCACATTAACATTGAGGTACAACATTGAGGTGCATTATGCCTGAGAACAGCTCTTAGCTGTGGTATATTGACCATTTACCATACCCGTTCATTCCTTATTTTATAATTATACCAGTTATGTTAACAAAATGTAGTGCAATAGTTTGTCTTGTTCAGTAAAGACCTGAAGAAAAGTAGCTACATTTTTTGGGGGGGAAGTAGCTCTAATGATTGGAAAGGTTAGAGACCCCATGTCTTTTAGGATGTGGAACTCATTTTCAAGTTTGAATATTAATATCAGCCATTAAAAAAAAACATAGTTTATTATATCATTGCTCTCTAACCAATATCAATTCTCTATGAGAAGGCTATATAACTAGCTAACAAAATTAATCCACACATTGTGACTGGTAGAATAATTTGCAATTTAAATGGCAAAAACTGCGGCTGCAATTTATGTGCAAGTTTGTTAGCCAGAAGTGGCTTGATTAGCGATTCACGACTGTTGTACACATTCAAGCTAGTTTTCGTGCAATGTTTCAAGTAGATAAACCATTTTTATTTCTTTTGAGGTTGATTTTAAAGACAGAAATGCTTCAAAAGGGTATAGGGAAGTTCATGAAAACATCACGTATGATCAAGTGATAATTGCGTGTGGGATGTGGCCACAGTCCCTTCGAATGTGTAACACATCTTGAGTATCCTAGGTGACTGAGGACCAATGTATTCCTAAGAGTCATTCCTTTAATTTGAGGGGCCATAGTAGCTAGTAACTCAATTATTGAATAATAAAATATTTATGTTATATTATGTGCAGATTAAACCTAAATCCTAAAACCACCCTGATCCCATTAATGTGAAATTAATATATATTCCATTTTGTTTGAAGTTACTTATTTGTTCAAATAGGAATATGTAATCCCTGTAACATGTATTCCATTATTATCCTACCCTTATTTGTTCAAATGGCATTATGTAATCCCTGTAACATGTATTCCATTATTATCCTACCCTTATTTGTTCAAATGGCATTATGTAATCCCTGTAACATGTATTCCATTATTATCCGATCCTTATTTGTTCAAATGGGATTATGTAATCCCTGTAACATGTATTCCACTATTGCGATGCACGGCAATCAAAAGGCTCCTGATCCCCAACTACGCAGGAGCACGTGTTTACTACTTTAAATCACTGATGTGACTTTTGCTCATCCCCTGTCCTCATTGGCACATGTCTGTCCAGAGTAGATCGCGTAGTGCCCAGGGACTGGCCTCCATCCACCTACACACAGCTGTTCACCACCTGTTACAGCAATTCAGTACAGACACACGCCAGAGTGCAAGCAGAACACGGCCTTGGGTTTGCTTCCCATCTACCCAGCCTGGTATGCTGAGTCTTTGCGTGATGCAGTGCTGTTAAGATGAAGTGCCAGAACTGACTGACTGAATGTCTCCTCACTTCGTTGTTCCCCACTGATTTATGGCACTAGCATGTTTACTGTAGCTGTTTAGTTCTCTTCATCTAATCTGAACAGTTCCCAGTTTCTCTGAAGGTGTTACATTTGTTCGGAAGGAGCTAAATATTGTGTTGTTCTGCTGTCTGCCTGCAAATGCCTGAATTTTTGGCTGTGACCTGACCTAGGCTACCTTGAACCTACTTTGGGCGTGCCACATCAAGGGCTTGACTCACATCATCACTGACATGTCAGGCTCCTAATATCCACCATCAGTCTGCCTTTAGGCTGAACTGTGAGCATGTTTGTAATGTAAATCACTATCCCGTTGCCTTCTGGGAGATTTCTTTCCCCGGGCTATTAGCAGTGCATTCTGCTGCCCCCATTCTCCCGGAAGCCCCATGCCCCCTTGGGTTAGGGCCAGCCTGCTTTAGTCTTGCCTGAGCCTGTAAGTGGTTGAGGCTATTCATAGAGATGTGTGATGGACGGCTGAAAATGCAGTTGTAGCCAGGACTACAAGGACTAACCATTACTCCCAGGCTGTTGCTAAATATGGGAATGTGTTCTAAGTCATACTTACCTGGTAAAATAAAGCATAGAATGATGAACAAGGATGAATGAACTTCATTGGCTCCCAAGTGTCACGTTGTCTGCGACAACCCTGGTACTGCAATTGGCTGTATACGTTTTTTTCTTCATCATTCTCAAAACTCTGATCTCCTCTCCCTCCCTTTTCTAATCTACCCTTTTCTCCCTCTATCTATTCTTGCCTAACCAAGTATCTCTCCTTCCCTCATGCTCCTCTCACTCTACCTACCCCCTTCTCCAAAGAATCAAGGGATTAGATGTAGAAACAGAAACAGAGGAGAAAATGGAGTGAGGTTCAAACTGAGTGGAGGATGTCGTTGTCTTGTTTAGTTCAGTGGAACTGGGAGTTCTAATCTCTGCAGCTGCCCCGCTGTCACTAACCTGCATTTACTCCTGCTGTAAAACCAGTAACAAATGATGGATGAATCGTAGTACGTTTGAGTAAAATTATCTTCTCAGTCTGTAATTGCATCATTTTATGAATAATGATGTGCATTACAGGACTGCAATTCATAAATGGTGTTTCAGGAAAATATATGAAGCAATTTATAATGATGTGTACTCTGATGTTTTGTGAGGCGCTCTAGTGTATGTATTGGTATAGGTGTGTGGGTGTAGGTGTTTGTGTGTGGATGTAGGTGTTTGTGTGTGGGTGTTTGTGTGTGTGTGTGTGTGTGTGTGTGTGTGTGTGTGTGTGTGTGTGTGTGTGTGTGTGTGTGTGTGT
>JACXGJ010003968.1:0-49263 GCA_016801105.1 Esox niger
TTACAGGAGTTGGGACGGTGGGTTACAGGAGTTGGGACGGTGGGTTACAGGAGTTGGGACGGTGGGTTACAGGAGTTGGGACGGTGGGTTACAGGAGTTGGGACGGTGGGTTACAGGAGTTGGGACGGTGGGTTACAGGAGTTGGGACGGTGGGTTACAGGAGTTGGGACGGTGGGTTACAGGAGTTGGGACGGTGGGTCACCGGGGTTGGGGTGGGTCACCGGGGTTGGGGTGGGTCACCGGGGTTGGGGTGGGTCACCGGGGTTGAGCTGGGTCACCGGGGTTGAGCTGGGTCACCGGGGTTGAGCTGGGTCACCGGGGTTGTAGAGAGTAACAGGTGTTGGACTGGGTTACAGGTGTTGGACTGGGTTACAGGTGTTGGACTGGGTTACAGGTGTCTGGGAGACAGCATTTCCAAGTGTGATTTAGCGTCTGCTTCATCATTGTGCTATGCAGCAGGTTAAGAGCAAATCATACCAGAAATGTTCATCTTTGTGTGATCTTCAGCCCATGTAATTGTGTATTTTCTTGTTCTGGGTGTTCCTAGGATGTGAAGTACATCCAGACGGATGGGTACCGTGCCCCGGAAGCTGAGCGTCAGAACTCCCTAGCCCAGGCGGGTTTGGAGGTGGAGGGGGACTGCTCGGCAGCTGTGGACCTCTGGAGCCTGGGCATCATATTGCTGGAGATGTACTCTGGCATCAAACTTAAAGACACCGTCAGGACACCTGAGTGGAAGGTACCTCTGGGCTAGGGCTCTCTAAAGTCTATTGTTTGTTCTTTTACTGTTTGGAAGATTTTGTTACACCCCAGCACTAACACATCTGTTCCAGTTACCATTCTCCACCATGTAGTCTGAAGGGCTTGATTTATAAAATCCCCTTTAATTCCACATGCGGACATCATTTTCTAAGTCACTCTGGATGTTGACAGAATGACTTTAATTGTAATTATTCCTCAGACAACCGGGGTGTGTTGTCCGAGCTGCTGTTCTTAGCCTACTGTTCTTTGTTCCTGCAGTGCAACAGTGCTGCAATAATCGACCACATCTTTGCCAGTAACAGTGTGATGTGTCCCGCTATCCCCGTTTATCACCTCAGAGACCTAATCAAGAGGTAACCACAGTAAATTGTTTTGTTTCGTTTTCTTTTGTCATTTTGAAGTTTCGAGGTAACTGTATGGTGTTCATCTTCAGTGAGGGCTACTTTAACACCCATGTGTGATATCTCTTTGCAACGGCAGCATGCTCCACAACGACCCCAAGCACAGAGGCACAGCCGAGGGGGCCCTGCTCAACCCGTTCTTCAGCATTCCCTTCGGTACGTCCGGAGCCCAATGCAAAGTCCACCGTTGATATGTGCCAGTTACCTCTTATACAGCATAACTTCAGCATCTCTCCTGCCCCACCCTCCTGTTATCATCTCTGCTGGTGATCTTGTATCTTTTTATGATGCGTTTTGCATATTGGTCTGTCATTTGAAACAAAACAGATAACAATCATTGTAGAGTGGTGTACAGTTGATCCTCCACGTATTCTTGTGTGCGTGCATGTCTGTGTGCGTGCGTGCGTGCGTTCGTGCGTGTGTGTATGATATAGCCCCTCACATAGAAGACCTGGTTCTCCTGCCCTCTCCTGTTTTGCGTCTGCTCAACCTGATCGATGACAGCCACCTGCACAATGAGGAGGAGTATGAAGGTCGGACACAGTGTTTTCTAACCAGCCTTCTCCAGTGACCCCCCAGTTAAGCTAAATGCATATACCCTTTCCATATTTGAACACAATTTTTCATAAAATTATCCGTGAGAATGAGCCCTTTGAATCATGGCGCCAAATTGTTTGGAAGGTCTGAGAGACCTGAAACTGAAATCAGTCTTTGACGGTCACACGCGCTAGACAACGTAGATGAAGTTGTACTGTTTCAGTTACTGCCATGTCATGAGGAAGGTGCCCTAGCCATTATAGCCGTCTCAGATCCTGTACATTCCCTAGCCCAGTGATATATACATTCGTACCCTGCAGCAGGGCAAAACCGTTCATCAAACCCTACAGATACAGAGAGGATTGAAGTACACAGCAATTAAAGAGTAAAAGTGTTCTCGGATGCGTAGCCACACAGTCACAACGCACACCAACTTATATTAGCTCTAAAGCAAACGGTAGTCTCAAACGGGCAGGGTATGTTTCATTTTCATACTTCACCTTTAACCATTTTAATAGAGACTCAGCATGTTGTTTGCCAGAGCTTAGATTACCTGTGCTTTCATATTTTAATGATATCTCGAACTGATGTAATCACAGAGTCTGCTCATGTGCACATACCGTAATGTAGAATTAAAGGGAACGGGGAATAGCGAGTTCAGCTGTGCACCTTGACTTCATTCAATGTCCTAGTCTCCAGTTTTGTGGTGGGCTTCTTTTAATTAGCATTTTCTACGCTGATCCCCATGTTATGGTTACTAAGTAGCATGAGGCGGTTGTGTTGTCAGACATCTTGGAGGACATGAAGGAGGAGTGTCAGAAGTATGGCTCCGTGGTCTCCCTGCTCATCCCCAAGGAGAACCCAGGCAAAGGACAGGTAGGATGCAGCCAGCCGCCTCACACCGAGCTCACTGTGATCCATTCAGTGCTTCCCCGTGGTCTTTCTAAATGATGGCTCGGTAAACCGCTGTGGACATCCATTCCTGTGCTGGCTAGCTTAACCCGTGTGAGCTTGTCTCCCCCAGGTTTTCGTGGAGTACGCCAACGCCGGCGACTCCAAGGAGGCCCAAAGACTGCTGACCGGACGGACCTTTGATGGGAAATTTGTCGTTGCCACCTTCTATCCCCTGAGTGCTTACAAGAGAGGTTACCTGTACCAGACGGTGCAGTGAAAGCGCGCGCTCACATGGATAACCACGCCCACACTTGTCTGCTGCTAAGGCCTAGGGCCCAGTCACTGGGCTTGTCACTGTCATGATGCATATAATCCTATCAGATCAACACAGCTTTCTGCAGCCTTTAGGGCTGAAGTAAACCTGCCTAGTGTGCCCTGTAGCTTCCTGGATGTAGCGCCAGGCTGGGCTAGAACCATTTGCCCTTTCCCGTCTGTCCTGGCCTCCCATGGGGAGGTATAGCGCTGCATGAACCAGTCCCACCCGGACGGGTCTCACGTTTATTACAGGGTTGTGGTTTAACCGTCACAGCAAAGATGGATACTGACCAGTCAAAGCTGCACACCGTCATACTTTAAACGCTGGGTTGAGGTCAAACTCTCCACCAGAGAATTATGTTTCGTCCAGTCACTTTGTAGAGCACAGCTACCAAACCAAGTTGCCCTAGGAGTTCCCACGAACCTAGAAATCCATTTATATTACAGCAACATACATTTCACATGCAATTTCTTGAATGTCCTGGATGCTATATCTTAATTTGATAATATTGTTGTCAGTGTGTAGTTTAAGGTTTAAAAAGGAATCGAAGTACTTTAAAATGTCTGCCTCTTGCATACAAAAAACAGATAGACAAACCAATTAACATTTCATGGCATGTCATTGCCAGACTTTTTCCTGCAGTTTGTCCAATTAAGATACAGCATTTGCGTGTTGATTGAGGTCATCGAAAAGCTTCCTGGTGTTTGATCAATGACCTCGCAGCGGTCGAGCCACAATATCCTATTTTAAATGACCTTCCTGTGACCTGTCCCGTAAGAGATGTTTTGACACGTGAATTCCGAAGGTACCACTGCAGTGATCAGTAGAATCACCCTGCGTTCTAGAACATTCTCAGTTTAAACTCCAACCGCTATACTGCAGCACTTTTTTGTGATACATAGTATCAGTCACGTATTTTCTTGCCTACGTTTAGCATTACCCAATATTATCCATGTTTCCCCTGAATGGCTGGGCTGATGAAAGGGGCGAGTCATTTCCTGGATCTACACTGAACATACCAACCAGCTTACTGTATGCTTGGAGCCCAGTTATGGGTGTTTTCACAGACAAATATTGGAGTTGGATAGCGTTCAAGCTGTCAGCGCTGTAGCACAGTAGCCTACTATTCCAGTTCTAACCGATGTCTGTGAGTTTGATCGTTTGCATGCCAAATCAGTGTGTGAGAGCCGTGTTGGTTGATTATGGTGAGATGAAATGGTCTGATACTGCCGGCTTCTGTAGCCCATGTTTTCTGCGTGTGCGCGTGCGTGAGATGTTAAATACGAACAACACTATATTGCATGCACTTAAATGATCGGTCACAGGTTGTGTTTATACTAACAGTCAAAGGTTAGGGGCGGTAATTGTTCTGCCGGTCTCTTCATCTTATTGCCTGTCTGCTGTTCATGTTTATTCCAGTTACCCTGTGAGTGATAGGCAGCGGAGCTGAATGGGGAGGCTTTTTCAGGCAGGGGTTAGCAGGCTAATGGAATCCCGGCCATCTTTACGAATACTGCTGCACCTCCCAGCCGTCCGACTGGACAAAGGGCTTGTCTTCCTTTCTGATAAAGAACCTCGCTGAACTTCCGTAGCTCTCTCCTGCCTGCCCAGCCCTCCCAGATGCTCTTTAAATTGTTTGAGAAAGAGGCCATTTATTAACACGAGCCATACATTACTATTTAAAGCACATTGTTGATACACTGCGATTTACTCGTTTTGCTACTTGTATACCGTTGATTAAATTCTCCCGTAATGTGAAAGCAATGACTCTAGGACCTCTTGGCGCCGTCTGCGGAGTCCCCATAACACGGAAACATCTGGTTTTCAGGGATGCGGTCATCCTCGACCTAGTTTCCGTTTCCGTTTATTTTACACCTGCAGTGTTGGGTTGACACACGCATTCAACTGCCGTCACTACTGCCACTTGTCCGTCATCATCTCCTATCCAACACTGACAGTCTGCTCCTGTTTACTGTGTTCACGGATGGTTCAATAATCCCCCCTTCCCAGTATGGTCTTCGTAGTAGATCCCAATCAGACCTCTGTGGATTCCTTCCTAATCTCCACGACCATGGAGCACGATGACATTTCTTTATGCAAACATATTCAGGGAGATCATTTTTGTTTTGTTTACACTGTTTTGCCACCTCTCTGAGTGCAGTGTGTTATTTTCTGTCTTTAAAATATGTTCGTACTCAAGTGTGTCTGTGTGTCTGATCACACATTTTGATGGATGAAATGGATTTGTGAGCAAGCTCTACAACCTGCTAGCTATGTGCAAAATTGTTTATATAATATATGTATTAGATTGGCGGTGGTAGAGCAGACTTTTGTTGAAGGATGACTGTGCACAATGTTAATCAGGGAAAACAGGTCTATCTAGGTAGTTGCCTGCAGTGTAGGAGAGTGAAACAGCGGAAGCCAGAGAACCAGAAACAGGTGTGAGCAATGCTGTGTGTGATTCAGAGTATGCCACAGTAGTTTGGGCCTGAGGCCAGGCTCATTTCTTGTCAGGTTAGATGTTTCATTTCCCCGGGCTGTTGGTATAACTAAATCGCTCTCCATGCAGTTAGTAGTAATCTACACTCTTGTATTGGAAACGAAATGATTGTGCTTCTTTCTTCGGAAAGTTTTCTTGCTAAGCAGTTTGAGAAGTGTCTCTGATTAGCAGTCGGCCCAAGCCAAGTCTTTTCAGAGACTGGTTGGCAGTGTGTCTGGGTGTCGGCCTGACATCTGACATTTAACTCCCTGACCTGTC
Organism: Esox niger; assembly: GCA_016801105.1. NCBI lineage: Eukaryota > Metazoa > Chordata > Actinopteri > Esociformes > Esocidae > Esox > Esox niger. Next base: position 5,669 of record JACXGJ010003968.1, read on the forward strand.
AAGCAGTAGCCCAGTGCCCTGTTAATATGCATAAAGCCCGTCTGGGACTCAATTCTCCATTTCTGCCAGAGAGGCGCGATGTGTTGAGGTGAGGTCTAGACTGGGCTGGGGGTATCATGCATAAGGGAATGTGACATGATGTTTCTTAGTGGGAGAGTTTGTGTGCATGCCAAGGTGAAGGTGAGGGACAGTGGTGTGGGGTCTGAGGCTGTGGCATTTAGTGCTGGCTCAAACATTCTCTCATCAGAAAACAGCTTTGATCAAAAGAGTCCAGAGTTTCATTTAGCTGGGTGTTGACGTTACAGGGTTTTGGTGTCAGTTTTCCAGGTCGCGTGCGTGCATACGTGCGTGACGGGAAGGCCTCCTAAATCCGCCCAGCTGCATGTTGGTTAGCATTGGTATGTTAGCTACACGTATGAGCTGTATACAGAACAGCTGTTTGCAGAGATAATATGCACAAATGGGCAGATATTTTCTACTGAGCCCTAATTGAGAGGAGCCCTGCTTTACGCCACTGATCAAACAATATAATTATAAGCAATATATTAGGCCATAAGAGACAACTATTACAGAATAAAATATTATACTGGCAGTGTTTTTATCAATCAAGCTTTTTCCCTATTAAGACAATCATAATGATTATCACTTTTGACTATGAGCAGCACTTTGTATTCTTCGGGGTTTGTGAAGGCTTGCTGCACGGAAAGGCTGGCCAGCTCCATTACAAAGACCAACAGTGTCTCCCACAGAATTAAAACTAACTTGAATGTAAGCGTCTCATTTTGAGTTCTTCGGCTCACATTAACTCAATTGAGAAAAAAAGGCAGATATGAGAATGTAGCAGATGTACAATGGAAGATGTGCGAATGGATGCAGGTCCAAGCGTTGTCACACAGAAACCTGTGATTATATATCTTGTATTGTTGTTGCATTTCTCACAATAAAGAATGCTAAACTTTGCTGACTTTAATCTGCATTTGCGGTATGTGTAAACCCTTTCTGATTTTACAGCCACAAACTGAAAGATTATTATACAGTGCATGTAGAATATATCATGTGATTACATACAACTGCCAGTAGGGGCCAGCACAGCCATATCTCAGAACACCCTGCCATTAATAATACATATGTTTACTTCGTCTTGCTGTCTTTTTCATTGATCCTTGCAGTTGTCTAGCTGCAGGGTTGAACAGACCTCACATCCAGACACAATACATTACCAATCTAACAAGGCCTTGTGATCTCTATCATACGCTGATTGATTTCCCTGCCCTGATGTTCTCACCAAGCCAACAAATAATTGCTTTCCACAACTCTCTCAGGGGTGGAACGATCCAGGCTGACACTATTAGAACAGGAATATAGGGGTTCAGTTCAATCAAATCTGCATTGCAGTATTTACATGCTGGCACCTATTCCAACGTTCTAAACTTACAGATAAGCTCTACATCGAAGCCCTACAACCCTGTTTCCGGAAGAGTTGGGATGCTGGGTCAAATGCAAATAACTGAATGGAACGATGTGCAAATCATTCATCTTAATATTTAATTGAAAATAGTACAAAGACAACATCAAATGTTGAAACTAAGAAAATATATAGTTTTTAGAAACACCACTGAGTTGCATAACCTCTTTATTTAACAATACTCTGAGGTAAACTATTGCTGTAGTTTTGAAAGTGAAATGTTTTCCCATACTTGCTTGATATAGGATTTCAGCTGCTTAACAGTTTGGGGTCTCTTTTGTTGTATTTTTTGTTTCAGCATGTGCCAAATGTTTTCAGTGGGTGACAGGTCTGGACGGCAGGCAGACCAGTTTGACACCCAGACTTTAAGTACAGAGCCATACTGTTGTAATACGTGCTGAATGTGGTTTGGCATTGTCCTGCTGAAATAAGCAAGGTCTTCCATGAAAAATACATTGACTGGATGGTAGCATATGTTGCTCCAAAACCTGTATGTATAGTTCAGCCTTAATGGTGCCTTTACAGATGTGCAAGTCATCCATGCCATGTGCACAAATGCACCGTTATTCCAATCACGGATGATGGCTTTTAAACTGTGCACTGATAAGCTGGATGGTCTCTTTAGGCCCAGGGGACGTGGAGTCCATGATTCCCAAAAATAATTTAAAATCTTGATTTGTCTCACTGCAGGACAGTTTTACACTTCCCCTCAATCCATCTTAAATGAGCTCGGGCCCAGAGAAGGTGGTGGCGTTTCTGGATCTTGTTTATATAAATAACAATTACCTTACTAAACACTCAGGGTCACCAAACAAGACAATGATAATAATAAATAATAATAATAATAATTACAAAACATTGCTAAAAACAGATGAATAGTGATCAAGTTAGATATGCCTGAAAATATGTTTTCAGGTGGGTTTTGAAAATGTAAAGCAAGATGATATTACAGATATCTGGTGGAAGGGAATTCCAGAGGTGATTGGCGGAGCAGCAGAAGTCTCTAAACCCCATAGTGGTCAAATGGGCAGGAGGTGCAGTTATATATGGTTCCTTCTTTGCATGGTTGAGTTTTAACGTTGTGAATGCTGCAATGTATTGTGTTCACAGGCAATGGTTTTCTGAAGTGTTCCTGACCCCTGCGATGATGTCCACTACAGAATGTGTCTGTTTTTAGTGCAGTACCACTCGAGGGCCCGAAAATCATGGCCATCCACTACTGACTTTTACCCTTGTCCCTTTCATACAGATATTTATCTGGATTCTCTGAATCATTTAATGATATTATGTACCACTGATGATGAGATCCCCAAATTCTTGGCAATTTAATGCGAAGAAACTTGTTGCACTATTTGCCCATGCAGTCTATCACAGAGTGGTGAATCATCCATTCTCACTTCTGACAGACCCATCCTATCTGGAATGATCTTTTAATACACAATCATGTTACTCACCTGTTGCCAATTGACCTAATTAGTTGTGTGATATTCCACTAAGTTTAGTTTTTTAGCAATATACAACTTTTCCAGTCTTTTGTTGCCCCTGTCCCAATTTTTATGAAACATGTTGCTAGCATCAAGTTAAAAGTGGGTATATATTTTTCAAGAAAAAATAAAATGTCCCAGTTTTAACATATAATATTTTTCTATTGAATATAGAGTTTAAATATTTTTCACATCATTGCATTCTATTTCATACAGCGTCCCAAAGTTTTTGGAAACAGGGTTTGATTGTTAGGCCAAATGTTCTAAACAGACGAAGTGTTGTAAAATATACATTTCTATGGTGGATATAAAGAAATCAAACAGGACACTATTGGCATAGCATAGATGTCAGGCCAACTTGCCATTGTTCACTACAGACTCCAGCAGGTTCCTGTGGTACAGTAGTCACCAAGATCCCTGGAGCAGATGTCTATCTATGAGTTAGGGAGTGTTTTGTCAAGTTTATTTCCCATTGTAGGTATTAAAAATAAATAACATCCATTTGAACACAGCTAATTGTCAAACAACATCCCACTGAAGGCAGTTAGAAGAGTCAAGTTAATAGATTAGACTCCTGTAGCTCTCTGCATTCCACTGCCCGCCAACACATTGTACTGCTGCTTCCTGTAACTGTGAACCTTTGGACTTCCAAGCCATTTGTGGGCTGTCAGTTTACAGCCTGCCTATAAAGAGGACCTTCTCTGGGCTGTGCTCAGCTGCACTGCGCCCCTGGAAGACCGATCAACAGATGACTGACGGTAAAGACAACCTTTATGTGTGAGTCTGAAGGGACAATCTTTGGTTCAAACAAAATTCCTCTGAAGTGATTCGTGGCTCTTACATTCTGGGGTTAGTAACTGGCCTACTAGTACTAATGAAAGGGTCACCTACAACTGGTAAAATTAGAATGGGCTAGATGTGTAATATGTTGTCTAAATGTGCACAGTCTATAAGCAAGATCACAGTCATATCTCAACTATGAACTTTCATGATTGAAAGGAGGTTTTAAGGAGGCGTGGTTCAAAAGACATCTACACAATTTTCAGGCACCCTTTCAGGCATGATAGGGCAACCTTCATAACCAGTGCTGCAAAATCCCTGAATACACCTTTATGGTGTCATGAATGTATTTATAAACACTTCCTCATATGTGAAACAACCATATGTATCACTCATCAGTCTTTTGATATTCTGTGGGTTGACACTTGCATTGTTCAGCAAATTTGTCTTAGTCATATTCGTGACTCTGGAGTACATTTAGGTCATTGTGTGTTTCCCTATCCGTAGCATGTAAACATTGCTGTGTATGTAATGATTTAACAATTTAAGCTTAACAAAGAATGAGAAAAAGCCCCCCATTTCTGGCCAGCATCGATTAATCAATTCCTCCCTATCCCTTGTAAACTAGCATATCCGTCCTGTGGAACATTAAACTCATCTGATCCTTTTGTCTTTGAACAGGGAAGGAAAATGAGAAGACATTGGAAATCAAGGATAGAGATAAAATCAGCCAGCTGGGTTGGCTGAGCCTTAATGTTCAGGTCTAGAGTGCCTGTCTAACATACAGGCAAACCTCTTCAGACAGATTTAATCAGTCGTCTGTCGCAGGCATGTTCCCTAGAGAAAGAGAGAGATGGGCTTGAGAGAAGGGGACTGAGGGACCTTAGGGACACAAGTCAGGGACGATCTGATCAGCAGAGCATCGTCATCTTGTCGGCGAGGCTGGAGGATTGAGGGGGAGTACGAATGGAAACACACACACACACTACTTGATGGATAAGGCTGATAAAGGCCTATACGCTGAACTGAGGCTCACTAATCCAATGACAATGCACCTTAGAATGTGTTGGAGGTCAGCCCATCCTTTTAGAGTGGCAACGAGGGAGAGACCAATCAGGAGAAAGGAGAATCACTAGACAGGAAACATGTTGGCCAACCTTGTTACCTGTCCGTCTGCCCGAGCCGTGACTCATCACCTTCCTTCACCTTGAACCTGATGAGTCCACCTGGACAGTGTTTGTTGCTCTCGACTCCAGCGGTTTTATTTGCCCAGGGGAGAAGGCTCCTTTAGACTGCTGAATAGTGACCCAGCTTCTAATGAAATGAAATGCATTCACTCTCTGATTAAGAGTTCTGGCGGTTGACTCCCCGCTGTCCCACTGGCTCTATTAGAACGTGTGTGTGTTTACTCTGTGCTTTGGCCCCTGGGCTTTTTCCTTCTAAACAGTGTCAGTCGAGGTTGAGCCAGGAAGGAGTGTGAACAGCGGTGTCTTCTGAATATTCATGACTGTGTTTGTGTTGCCATGCTTTGTGGTCCAAACTGCTTCCACACTCCAGCACTTGAAAATGCTGCTGAATAATGAATGGACTGATGGGACAGAGCTCCATCAAAATTCAAATACAACTGCAGACAGATCAAATTAGGAATCATGTCCCTCCCTCCGTTTTGCTTTCAGGAAAGTGCCATATAGTGTTGTGGCAGAGGTTCATGTGGTAATTCAGTTGTTACTCCTCATCAGTATGACATTTGGTCCTTCAGGGCACTTCATGTCACTGGGCTAAGCAGGACTTAACTATAATTCATCTCTGGCTTTAATAAAAGCTTCTCTGAGATATTTATTTTGAGGAATGAAATGCAGGTAGAGCCTGTCTGCTGTTTTCTCAAATAAAAAATGGATTATGGATAAATTATAGATACAAATACATTAAAACAAATAACATAATAATTATACAAACATTTTGGGATGCTGTGTAAATAGTAAATAAAAACAGAATGCAATTATGTGCAAGTCATTTAAACCCTATATTCAGTAGAAAATAGTACAAAGACAAGATCTCAAACTGTAGAAACTGAGACATTTTATAGTTTTTCTTTTATGTATGCCCACTTTGAATTTGATGCCAGCTTCAAAACAGTTGTGACATAGTCTAGAATAGTTGTGTAATGCTAACATTTATCATCTACAGAACATAATATCATTAAAAGATTCAGAGAATACAGAGAAATCTCTGTATGCAAGGGACAAGTCCAAAAACAAATACAGGATGGCCTTGATCTTCAGGCTTTCTGGTGGCACTGTATTAAAAACAGACAGAATTCTGTGGTGGAAACCACTGCATGGACTCAGGAACTGAAAACCATTTTCTGTGTACACAATACATCGCTGCATCGAGAAATGCATGTTAAAAAAACATACACATGATCCAGAACCACCACCTCTGGGCCCAAGCTCATTTAAGATGGACTGAGGCGAAGTGCAAAACTGTCATGTGGTCTGATGAATCAAAATGTGAAATAATTTTTGGGAATCATGGACGCTGTGTCCTCCAGACTAAAGAGGAGATGCTTACAGAGTATGTTAAAAGAAGTGGGGGGATGCAACAGGGATAAACTTGTTTCCTCAATGTGTTGCTGGCATTATCTTCGTTTTTTCATAAAACAATATAATTTCTCAGTTTCAACATTTGATATATTGTCTTTGTACTATTTTTAATGGAATATAGGAATAAATTATTTGCATATCACTGCGTTCTGGTTTCATTGGCATTTTACAAAGCGTTCCAACATTTTGGATATAAATATGTTCAGCTGGTGGAATGACCTCCCTCACAACAAAGGATATTACAACCAAAAATCAAAAAATGTCATTAGTTCTCTTCCTCTCCTGTTGATCTGGCAGACGAATAGTATAGCTACGTAAACAGGTGTATATTCTCTGGTTCACTTCAATATTCCCTTTGAACGACGAGCAGTGAGTTGACATCAGTCAGGAAAAGAGAATGAACAGGGAACGCCAAGACGAGGTTTAGAGACAGCTAGACAGTTTTTTACATATAAAGACCTAGCTTGCCTGACTGAGAAAAAACACTTTTAATTAACAAGTGTTTAACTGATTAATGCAGTCCATTTGACCTGGTCTGATATTGTCATTCATACATTTGATCTGTATAGGGACTGTAAATATTGACTTAGTGTGCATTCTCATCAGTGTTCTGATGTTGCATTCCAATATGATACAATTGATCTCATCCAAACAGGTATGCAGCATTTTAAGGCTAATAGTAAAAAGATAAAGATTCACAAAAAATCAAGGGCATCCGATAAGTTCCCACAGGAGGAAGGAGCTCTACAGTTTAGCCTTTTTCTTGCCTCTCCATAAAATAACACAGATAATGGACTTCTGTGGTATTATGTTCAAGCCAGAGTCCTGACTAGAGCTTTGTAGCCCAGCTATCTTAAAAGAATTACATGCCAAACAGACAACATATATAATGTAAAGAGGTAAAGATGCCATAGTTCGCAATGGTTGGGGACCATGGTTGATGCAATGTAACGTTTCTTTGTAGCCCAATAAATCTCTGGCACGAAATGAACGTTCGCTTCCAAAACATCTTAACATTTAAACATTCCACAAAGAATTAGCGATTTTTGTCATTCTTCTGGATGGAGGAAAACATTGTTCACACAGTATGCGATAACAAAGTTTATCTTGTCATAATTGAGTGTCTTCTCAAAACTTTCTAGGATCTTACACTCAGCATAACAGGATGTCACAGTGTTAGTGCCCATTGTGACTCAAGTTTCCGTGGTTCTGTGCGAGGGAAAAAAGTTATATGAATATATGGCCAAATATAGACAAGAATGCTTCTAAAAATCCAGAAGAGAGAAACGACCAATATCCCTTCTGTCTGATACAGGCACAATGAGTCATTGTAAAACTTTAATATTTTAACTTTATATTTTCCAGTAGGCAATTGTTAGTGACCGCCAATGTTAAGAAAACAAATATATTGCTAGAAAACAGAAAGAAGACCAAAGCAAACCATAGTGATTTAGTTAAAAAGTAGTTTTTCTTAAATTTGAAGGTGAATAGAAAGGATAAAACATATTTTTTTGTAAATAGTACTGTTACAGTGAAAGCCTTTGAGAACATTTTATACAGTATGTATGCCTAATAAAGAATCCAAGCGTATTTATCTTTCTCTCGTTGTTGCACACACTCTCTCACACACTCTCTCACACACTCTCTCTCACAGTCTCTCTCACACTCTCTCTCACACTCTCTCTCACACTCTCTCTCACACACACACTCACACACTTCTTGCTCATTATAGCTGTCCTTCATACAACCCTGGAGTAGTGAAATCATATATCATCCATCTTGTAGAAAACAAAACGTTAAACAATAATTACAGTAAGTCATCAATCAATCTTAACAAATTACAAGTATGTAATAAAATTGCATTTTCCTAGTAGATTTGTGACTAAATAGTATTTTATACAAAATCACTTTAATTGTTATGATCTGATTTGTTTTTCTGAAAACAGACATTATAAAGGTGTAATAAAAATATTTCCATAAATGTACAATATGTTCCTTCACATTTCAAGATCTGATATAACTTAAATGGTCAGCAGTATTTATCCAGAAAAGCTATGTGTTGATGCTGTAAATCGTAGCTTTGCAAACACCTGTCAATCTTTAGCGTTCTAATGTAGAAAGAACATTATAACAACGACACCTGTTCAGACTATACAATGATTGATTCATTTCACATGAAATATTCATATGAATTATTGCTTTAGTTTACATTATGATTAGATTCCTTTTAAAACAGATCAGTTCAATTCGACACAGTTCAAAACAAATACTTTAAATTACAGTGGTTTCCTAACATTTAGTTTACCAGCACAAATTCTTAAAGCCATTCACACACCCAAACCTTTTCAGTCACTGTTTGAAAAACACTGGGTTGATAAAACACCCTAACAACCATCTTTGATTAAAATCATCCCAAATGCTATCAATCTTCATGCTGTCACCTTCAGTTCTCTCCCCCTTTCAGGTCTCTAAGAACAGGGCCTGTCTTAGCGACAGTGTCTGGCTGTTACATTCCAGAGATGCTGGGTCCAGACGCTGTGCTGACTGATGGAAGACCACAACCACCCTAACAATGCCCCTCACATAATACCTAATCCTTGTTGTGATGGATAATAGTAACCCTGATCTAAAATCCAAGCCTTATTCATCTGTTCTATGGGTGAAACAAGTCAGAAAGAGTGGATCATATCTGTATGTTCATCTCCAGGAGGAGAGGCAGAGTGGATGGGTGAAGAATGAGAATAGGAGTGCCAGACAAAGCATCTTTTCTCTAGGAGAGACCTGCTTCACATTCCATTCCTCTAATTCTCCTGGATCTGACCAACTCTCCATTGACCTCTGTACTTGCGAGAGTGTGGCCTGTGTGTGGAATATCTCTAGTGCCATATTTTCTTTTGCAGAAGAGCCTATTACCACAAAAAAATAGAAATAATAACAGAACTGTGAGCAGCACTACTAAAACAATGACTGTTGAAAAACACACTAAAATCCCCAATTCCTCCCCTAACCGCTAATCCTATACCTAACCCTTTACCTAAACCTAACTCATAAGCCTAAAAAGCATTAAGGATTAAATAAGGATTTGAAAATAGGACTTTTCACAATGTTAATGTTCGGACATTTTGGTGGATTTAATAAAAGTTAAAGTCCACCTGGTGGTGACAATTACGGTGATTTAACCAACATAACAGTTCACAAAAACGTAAAGCACTGTTATTGAATCATGTTACACTAAAGTCAGTGTTTATGTTGAGTTCACTTTGGTTTTCATATTTGCAGCTGAAGGCTAATAATGTATTTTCTGAAGGGCAACAGTTCTAGAAGATAATAAAAAGGCATTCTTTCTTAGCATGAAAGGATACTAAGTCCTTTCATATTATTTTAGAAATATAAATGCTTGGGTGTAAAGTCCTTCAGCATGTTGTTGTAAACTTTAAATAGGTTTATCAAACAGTGTTTGGCGGACAAAGAGGTGGTGCTTGATAGAAATGAACCAAAACTGCCCCTCTGCCTGCCCCTCTGGACGCTCCCTCTCCCTGCCCCTCTGCCCGCTCCCTCTCCCTGCCCCTCTGGACGCTCCCTCTCCCTGCCCCTCTGCCCGCTCCCTCTCCCTGCCACTCTGCCCGCTCCCTCTCCCTGCCCCTCTGCCCGCTCCCTCTCCCTGCCCCTCTAGACGCTCCCTCTCCCTGCCCCTCTGCCCGCTCCCTCTCCCTGCCCCCCTGCCCGCTCCACTCCCTCCGGAGCCATATCCTACTCACATACAAACGACTCTCTCTGGATGTGACCTCTAACCCTATGCCAGGGTCTACTTCAAAACATCCTCTCTGTCTTTCTTTTTCTCACACTAACAACCTCCGTTGTTACTTCTCCCTCTGCCAAGTCCTCCACACCAATTTCCCCATACATCTCTCTCCTGTGGGCAGGACCTGCATTTATAGGCCATGGTTTCCCCAAATATCTCCTCAGGGCTCCCCTGATCTTTCACATCATTTGTTTTAAGCCTGGAGTGGGTCAACTGTCGCACGGGTTCAAGTAGTCAAAGGCTTTTGAATTTGTTGACTAATGGATTCAGTAAGTTAAGGATTCAAAGAAACATGAAATGTCTGGGGAGACCTGAGGTGATGTTTGGGAAACCCTCCCTTCGTGAGTGTTTCTATTCGAAGGAGAGCAGGTCTGGGTGCTGTTCAGATTCTTCTGTGCTCTCCATCAGTCCGTCTTCACTCACACTCAGGCTGATCCTGTAGGGATCTTTCAGGGGTGTGGAAGCCAGCCTTACGTCCGCTCCCGACTCCTGACTGGGCTCGGACGTTTTGGACCTGTGCGGGTCCGGGTGATCCTTATGGATGAGGTCTGGGACAGACAGCTGGAGCTGAGTCTGCTCTCCCTCTGCACTCTCCTCCACAACGCCCTCCTCCACTCCCTCCATCCCATTGCTTCCATTCCTCTCTATCTTCACCTCCTCCTCCTCCTCCTCCTCTCTCCCCTCACTATCCAGAGGGCCGGTAAGTCCATCTCCCCCACCGTCCTTCTCTCTGTTTCTTTTTCCCTGGGGCGGGGCTTGCTCCTTGCTGATAAGGGGGGTGTTTTCTGGGGATGAGAGGAGGGAGTGGTCAGGGGTCTCAGGGGGCGTGGTGACGACAGGGTTGGATGAGATCATCATGTCCTGGGTGGTCTTCAGGGCGCGGGGGAGCCTCTTCTTACCAGGGGGCGGGGGTTCCAGACGGGGGAAGGCCTCTGGGGGGGCGTGACTGCAGGGAGAGTGAAGAGGAAATGGCCTCTGTTAGTTCTCTAATGTCGCCAACACACATCTAAACTGTCGTCGCTCGCGTTCAGTCACTCAGTTCTTGCTTGATCTCCACCCACTCTCTCAAAGACACGTCTTCCCTTCCCCTGCTGCATGCTGGGAGACTGGCTGCTTGTTCAGTCAGTGAAAGATCTCCAGTTGCCCACCAATAAACAGGCATATTGCCATGGTGACAACTGTATCATTGCCTTAGTGATAAGGGGAAAGTCACCATAAAGAATGGTAGTCATTTATTACTGCTATCTATACATGACCATACTTCTCACATTAACACACATCACTGTTTTACCAATCCCGGGTGATAGTCAACAGAATAATGAACAGCTACAGCGTAGAGGTGGACAGCTTCTTCTGCCTCTTAAAAACAGAGAGATATTCAAGTGTGTGGGTGTGTATTAGTAATTGCCTCTTCATCAGTCAAACCATCAAATATTCCTCATTCAATGTGTGTGTGTGCTCGCCCGTGTGTGTGTGTGTGTGTGTGTGGGGGGGGGGGGGGGGGGGGGGGGGGTACTGGATTTATGTTGCTTAGTGTCAGATTTGCCAGCTAGTTTCACTCTCTGCATAAAACCAACATTGGAATGAATATGCAGAGCAAAGTTTCTGGAAGGGTGTGTGCGTACTGTGTGTTCACTCTGTAGTGTTGGTCATGTGTGTTTACTGTGTAGTGTTTGTAATGTGTGTGTTTACCGTGTAGTGTTTGTAATGTGTGTGTTTACAGTTTAGTGTTTGTTATGTGTGTGTGTTTACTGTGTAGTGTTTGTAATGTGTGTGTATACACTGTGTGTTCTGCGTAGTGTTTGTAATGTGTGTGTTTATTGTGTAGTTTTAGTAATATGTGTGTTTACCGCGTAATGTTTGTAATGTGTGTGTTTACGGTTTAGTGTTTGTTATGTGTGTGTGTGTTTACTGTGTAGTGTTTGTAATATGTGTGTTTATGGTTTAGTGTTTGTTATGTGTGTGTGTGTTTACTGTGTAGTGTTTGTAATATGTGTGTTTAAACTGTGTGTACTGTGCGTAGTTCTCATTACCTATTAGCAGAAGTCCTCTGGTTCATCTCCACATTGCTCCAGACTGCTCCTACATTTTTGTTGACCTCTGTTACCCCAATGTCTTCTATTAGACTGGGCTCCTTCCTCCGCAGCAGGTCGTTGACCTTTGCCCCAACTGCCTTGCCAAGGTTCAGGGCGTTCTTCAGCCTCTGCTGACCTCCAGTGGTGGTGAAGGACGCCTCGGCAGGGCCTGTACCCATGGCAGGGTTAGCTGTGACCAAGGAACGACGGGTGGATGCTTGGGTCAGCCTGGAGGTCTGAAGGCCCTGACCAGAAGCTCTGGAGGCATTGGAGTTCTCAAACATACTCTGGTCGACTGGAGAGAAGCAGAGAGGGAGTATGTAAGATGTCGTTGATGGCAACGAGGGGAAATATGATATCAGGCATCAATAGAATGATGAAGATAGAAATGAACCCTTTAGACAATGTTTCCGTCAGGCAGGGATGCGAGCGCAACTTGGAGGCAAAAGTAGGGACCAATGCAATCAGCTTGTAACTAATGACCAGAAATAACATTTTTTTTAATGTATTCTAGCTAGCCGGAACTAATGGGCACTTGTTGTTTGATTGAAATACAGCTATTCAACTACTGAGCCCCAATAACCCAAAGCAAAACACAACGTAGCAGCGAATGTTGTATGTATTGCGAAAATGGCCTCATAATTAAGAGTACTGTTGAGGTGATAACATGACGCCTTGCTAGACAAAAACTTTCTCTCATTGTCTTGCGTTACTTATGTCAGTAAGGGGAGGTTAAAGGACTAGCTTGGTGAAGTTTCTGCAACCATGATGCGCACGCATCGCCCTCACAAAGTGATGTTTGAAAACAAAAAAGATTCAATAGGAGACATTGAATCCCACTGTACAAAATCCTTTCTGAAAGACATCTTTGCAGTGTCTTTTCAACCAGAAAGATGTATTTTCAGCGTCTTTTCCACAACTTATGCTTATCGGGATATCATGACCTGGAGCAAAAGAACACCCCTTTTTAACGGTATCTTCGCATTTGAAAACATCTTTCAGGTTTATAGGATCTCCGTATGGATATAAAAAGCATATGGAATCTGTCAAGGCAGCGTACAGACCATATGGATACAACAGATATCACGTAATAATCAACGGGTCGTAACAGAAGCAGGGGGCATGACACATGCACATAACCACAGCCACCAATCACAATCAAGCCGAAAAGGTACCACAATGCATTACAGGATGGGTGAACGCACAAAGAAGTGGGTTGCTCTCAATCCACAAAACTGCAATAGACTGTCTTACCTTGTGGAGAAAATAGTTTCTCGGGAAAGCATTAGTAAGACACAAGTTCTTAGATTTCAATGTAATAACAATATGATGTACCAGTAAAGCGGGATTTAAATATTCACAACACATCGCTATATACATTTATGTTGAGTTGTAGAAGACGTTCTTATGCAGAGTGCTTTCAAATAACCTCCATTACATATGCAAGACAACCTTGAGTTCAGAACACTAAGGCACATTCGCAACTGAAAACAGTTGACTGCCTTATTTTTTCCTGGCTGATCTGACCAATGCTCCAAAAGCACTGCACAGCCCTGATGGCCTCTTCAGGTGGAAAATGACTCCGGACCTCTAAACACCACATCTTATCTCTGGACAGGAATGTGTGGGGGAGAAAAACACATTCTTTAATAACATTGGACAGAGAGCACGGAGACAGCAGAGCGCAGGTGCCCTTCTGAATTCTCCCCGTGTTGCTGCTGCCATAGAGGTGAAGTCAAACAACCTGGCAACCAGAGAGAACTTAGAATACCTTAGGGAGTTTCTCCGGAGTGAGCTAATAGGAATCACCACTGTACCAAGGGTTTTTAAAGGAGAGAGTGAGGGACCCCAACGCCACATGATTATTCATACCAACACAGAGAAAGCCTTTCACTCTATGAGACCTGAAGGGAAAGATTCTCCATAGCCTGACTGAGGTAGAGTGCTAGAAACAGAAACTCACTCCGTTGGAGTGTGTGCGTATGAGACAGCTTGTAGCTCTTTGTTTACACCACAATATCAGTTCCCACCCATTACTTTGCTCGGCTCCCCGTCAGAAGACTTCCTGATGGAAGAATAACGAGGGTGTTTTTAATAGGGGCGAGTAAGGCAATGAACAGCATCCCCACATTAGCCCCACATTACACATTCACTCCACATGTTAGAGCCTGGAGCTTGTTTGTCTACGCCTGAGGCTGGCACCAGTCCTGTTCGCTAATAAATACCAGCATATGAATAGAAATAATGATAATATGTACACACGTATGTATATGTATAAATCTATCTCTCAGTATATATCCCTGTCTTTCCCTCTCTCTCTCGCTTTCTCCCCAACCTCTTCCCAACTTAGGAGTGTATACTACTTGGGTGGATGTGGAAAGAATTGTACGTTTTTAATTATAGCCCAGCCTTCAGGATCGTTGCCAAGTTCATTGTGATTGTTAATTAAAACAGATGCATTGTTTTTCTTCAAGTGCAGAGGAGGACAAACATGCCGGAACTATAAAAGAAAGAAGGAAAACTAATTGAATGAATGAAAGAAATTTAATTCACAGAGAGAATTCTAGAAAGACAACCTTCTGTTAAGATAGACCAGTACAGTGACACAGCACACCTCAAAAAAGCAGAGAAGGGAAGACTGAGAGAAAGATAAAGGAGGTGAGAAAGGATATGTTTATTGAGCCAAAGCAAGGCCAGTGACAGGATGATATAAAGTGTTATGTCCCCCTCCCCGCACATATACAGGACAATATACAGAGTATTTCTTTACATAGCAGGCCAAGGAAAGACATGATGGATATGAACACATTTTATACCAGAGAAAAGTCCCCTGTAACAAAAACAGAGCAAGGGAAAAAAAGAGTTCATACTATTAAAATGTCCTTCCTGCTCAATGAAACTATAGCCACAGGTCTTAAAAACACGTTTTGGAACTCAGAATCAAAGGGTCTTATCTGACAACATGCTGGTTTTGGAGATACTGGACTTCAATGAAACATTCCAGTTAGTTCATAATTTGTCAAGCAATCTTTAATTTAAAGTTTAATCAAAAGTGTAATTAAAGTTTTATATGCACAGTCACATAATTGCCTGTATCATTAACATACAGCCCTTAGAGAGAACTAGTCATGATAACGTCTCCAGCCTTCAGCCTATACAGACACCTTCCCTTCATCTAATAGGAAAACCTTTGACTTTGTTCTCAGCTGTGAGTAACCCACTTCTGTCAGAGTGACTAGAAAACATGCATACACACAGTTACAGCCTACCAATTAGAGTGTTAGGCCAGTAACCAAAAGGTTGCTGGTTCAAAGCCCAGAGCCGACATGATAGTCTATCAGTCTTCCCCGTGAGCAAGCAAGTGAATTTGAGATTTGTGAAAAGCACATTTCTATTTCACACTAACACCCGTGTTCACTGCACGTTGCTTGTGGAAAAGGACAAATCTGAGCACGGACACAGCTCTCTTCCAGAGTATGACATGTGTAGCGTGAATGCAGAAACGTGGGCCGCTAGCCGAAGAACAGCACGTCTCAAAGGGAGTCGGGTGTAGGAGTCCTACGTGGATCAGATGGAGGGAGCTGATAGCCCTGCCTTGCCAAGGCCAGTAATACCCAGGTGTGAACCAGCCAGGAGCACAACACTTAGCATCCAGTGCCTGGTCTAGTGCATCACCACCATGTGACGCGCGTGAGGTGAACCGATATTTAGCATGTTAGCAGAGGCGTCTCCCTGCGACGACAGATAGCCTACATTATCCCACACAATTGAGGCTAACGAGGGCCAAAAGGCCCCTGTGTATGGAGGCACATCCAAAGACATGACAGTATGGAGTCATAAGGTGACATTCCAGTTAAAAGTAACTGAACACAAGGTTGAATTTTGGCATTGCGAAGTCACTCTGCAATAAAAGTTTGCTACCAATTACTTGATTTTGAGCTACAGTAAAGCTACCCTTCTTCAATGAACACAAAGTGTACTAAAGTTACTTTGAGATGGTAGTTCACAACATCTAAAAGACTTTGCCAAAATTTCACAGACTTCAAATTGCTAGAACAGATCACATTAATGTAATGTGTAATTAAGCCTATTAACTAGAAAAAATAAAGACTAAAGAACGGATTGTCTTCATTGCCCACAGGCACAGCCCTACCCACCCCAAACAATATACATCAATCTAACCACACACTACACACACATTATGGCTGTAGTAGGCCAATCATCAATAATTCACACACCCTAGTTTTCCAAATGAATCATTCAAATGGGTGGGTTTTCAGGCTGAGATGAATCTTTAAAGTGCTGTGCTAATGTAGCTGTGTATTCTATACCCCTCCCACGAGTTGTACACCGCCCTGTTTCCTGACTCCTGTGGCCGAGGCAGTGAGATCAGAGGTCAAAGGTTCGAACTACAGCTGCAGGGGTTTATGAGGTTATAGTTGTCCCCTTGTTGTGACCACTACAGCTCTGATCTATGGCCTTAAAACAAGGCTTTAACAGCCTATTAGCTAACAACCTGGTTACCACAACCACCCTCTGCCTCAGCTGGCTCCTCCCACCAAGCCCTGGTCAGGTGTGGAAATCGGAAGAGCAGAAAAAGAGAAATGGAAGAGACTAGAGGAGAGGTGTAGAGGGTCGAAATGAGGTCAAGAGCGGAGTACAGAGGGGAGAAATCTAGTCAGAAAAGGAGTAAAGACGGGAAAAACAAAAACAGGACAAGAGAGGTTGAAGCAGACTGGCTTGTAGGCTTTCATTCCATATCTAAGAGCTCCAATCAATTTTTAATCCAGCAATTTGCCTCACCACTGTCTGTCTGGCTCTTCAAGTCAGCGTTGTGTGTATGTCTGAGATGTAGCCGAGTCCGGAACACATATATGATGTACCGCATAATAGAGCAAATAGCAGAGATGTGTTAGTTCTGTTGCTGATACTAGCTGTCCCCACCCGCCTCCCGGTCCATTCTCTCTGGCAGAACATTTAATTCCGTAGCTCCCTCCGACAGCCGGTTGCGTGTGTGTAGCTGGTTGCGTGTGATTGATTCCTAAGTGCACCGCCCTTTTAACTTCCACACCGAGGTTAACGCCAGGATCTGATCAATGGACGTCTTTACAAGCTCAAGCACGGACGCACGTTCACCGACAACAACCAAAACACAGACCCGAGGTCAGCGCTGGTCAACCTGAATGTGTTGGTGGACGGAAGCTTGTAGAACCCTTGTTTTCCCAGGTCACGACACGCACGCACTCACACCTGTCAGCTGGGAGATTAATGGCTATGTCTGCACCTGTAGAACATATGAAAAACCTCAGGCGCAAAATAGTGAACCCTGATTAAGGAGCCTACACACCCAGCCATGAGTATCTCCTCAAACTCTGGTCTGTCACACACTCTTCCAACAAAAATTACTGCGTTAACAACACTGCTCTCAGTAAGAACGCAGAAACAAATAAACACCCACGCACACGCTCAGTAGATAACCTTTTCTTCTGCAGAGAGAGCAGTTGGACACTGCAGAGAATTCTGATCAAAATTCTGATCTGAATTATGATGTGAGTAGCTCTGAAAACCCTGGTAAACATCTCCGCTGCAAACAGACAACACCAACAACAGATTAACATCCCATCTGACGCCCAAATCCTCTTTTCCTCACTTGGTTCTTTCCATCTGTCATCTCTCCTTCTCTCAACCTTTTCTCTCCACCTGTCTCTCTCTCTCTCTCTCTCTCCCTCTTACCCTTTCTCTTCCATCTGCCTCACTTTCCATCTTGACTTTTCATACGTCAGTCACTCCTCTCTCTCTTTTTCTCAGTGTGTGTTCTTGTATTCTTTGAGGCTGCAGTGACAGCCCCTTACCTACGCGTCTCTGGAAGGTCTTCACGGCTGCCCGTCAGGATGTGTGCACGGAATCGAGAGGGAGACTGTAAGAGAGCGTCGAATCTTTCAGCATTCTTTAACTACCAAGTCTGTGTCCCCAAAACCCAATGCACACACAGGAGGACAAATGGGACAGAAGTCAGCGTGCCAATAAGCCAGCACTGCTGTGAGTGTGTGTGGTCAATTCTACAGCAGGGTGTCCAACGCTCTCCTAAACACAGACCTGTGATTCTCGGTTTGGCTTTAATTAACATGGCCACTCTGCCACTGGGTAACCATGACAGTGTTGTTGACGCCCGTGGTGCTGAAGTGACGGCTGGGTGCACAGGATCAAAGAGTGAACATGTCCCGTGACTTGTCCCCCCCCCCCCACACAGCTCCACGTGGCGTCTCCCGGGGCCCTGACATCTCTGCTGTCACCGGGAGAAACCATCCCACTGTCAGAAACGATGGGGAGTCAGCAGAACTGTCAATCTGTGAGGAGTCACGCAACTTTTCTGAAGCAAATAACTTTGCTTGACTTTTCACAGTGTCTGTTGTTTGTTCATGTGGTGTGTGTGTTTTGGACTGTGTTTGTATTGCGTGCGTGCGAGCAGGCGTGCTTGTTTGTCGGGGTGTGCTTCCGTGTGGCATTTTAACCAGTGCATATAAAACTTGCTTACAGAATCTGTAAAAATATTAAACAAAGAGTTGCGATCAACTCCAGCAAGTTGTTTGTTTGTTTGTGCGTTAGTCAGGGATGAGTCCTTATCGGTTGATTAAACATGTGGGGCATGACTATGTTTCAAACTAAAGATCAATGATTCAGGCCAAACACTCTAATAAATCATTGATATGTCCTTCAGCGGTGAAGAGCATATAAAGGAAGAGAGAGTGTTGGGGAATGAAAAGAGCATATGGGGGGGGTGTTATCCCATGAGGGGGACTAAAGAGAACAAACAGATCGAGGGAGGAGAGGGAGAGGGCAGAGAAGCCGGCCAGAGGCAACCTTTTGGATGACTGGAAGTTAAGGAACTGGAACAGCTGGACCCAAGCCTCTAGAACTTCCCTTTGGGAGACGGGAGAGAGAGTGATAGAGAGTGAATGTGAAATAGTGTGAGAAAGATAGCATGAAGCGAAGTAAAGAGAGATAGAGGGGGATTTTGTGCATTTGTGTGAGAGGCTATGGATACACAGTATGTTCCTCCAGTTCTTTTTTCATAATCAACTTGCTCGGGTTTTTCCTTCTCCCCACCCACTCTCTGAACCTAACACCTATGTCCTCCCCCAGTGGGACAGCCCTAGGTGGAAGAGAGGTTCAACTATGTGAAGCAGGATGAGGCAGGCAGCAGCACCACCACGTGTCACTGACCCACTCACACAAGTGGATGACAGCAAGGGTTGATTAGAGGCGGTAAGAACACCAGTCACAGTGGCGTGCGCACGCACGCATGCACACAGACACACAGACACACAGACACACACAAACACACCCAACCACTCTGACCCTGGTGGGTTACACACACAAGAGAACAGAGATGTCAGAGGTCAACATCGGGATCAAGGTGTGACAACTGAGGGGAGCGGTCATGTGATCATCTCAGCAACCCTCATCTCGGCAATCATCCTCGGACACCCTGATGTTACGTTTGCCTGAGTCATTCAGTAGATTCCCTTCTCCAGCGAGCGACACAGTTGGCAAGTACGAATACACCCTGACGCCCCAGAGCCACACAGGTTGGCCGGCTAACTGGATTCGGCCTTCAGAGCACAAGACATTGAAGGGGACTGTTTGTTTTCCGGACGTCCTAGTCAACTGTTACAGCACAAACTGTGGCCAATAAATACAAAAGCTACCCAACCACATTCCTGGTGGTCTGAATAATCCTGGATTTACATGAATTATAAAGCGGCTAGAGAGAGGAAGGACAGTGAAACAAACCAGCTTCCTTAAAAAAATGGAATATTCAGAAACAGAAAGCGCTCGAATAATACGTTTCTCTATCAACGTGATACATACAATAAGTCACAATACCATGTAAAAAATAACGGCCCACGCCAAACATACAGATATCGTCGCATTCATACTAAAAATATTCTTTGCTTACGAAGTGAGCGTGTGGCAAAAGAAGAACCGTTTCCATTTAGACACCAGTACAGTCTGTACATCAGTCAACAGTCCTGAAACCCCTGGGCCTGTATAACACAGCACTGACCACCCACTCATACCATTATACTGGTTGAACCCACACCGAGGAGACAGGGAGCAGCTTGAGTCTGTAAGCTGGGGTACACACACAGAGATGTGCCGCAAACAAATCGGTTTCTGATGAAAGCGGAGGGAGGGGAGAGGTGCCAGGTTTCTCCCTCTTTACTAGTGTTTCCACATGGTGGGGAGAGTGTCTGGGTCGAGCAGGAATGTGTGCGCGCGCGCGCCCGTGTGCGAGACCGTGCCGCGCGAATGTGCGTGCGCCTTTCAGTCGAGCTACACTGCTATCTCATCCCCCAGGCAGTCTGGCGGTCCCTGTCTGTTGAGGACGTTTAGCAGACGGAGGGTCTCCTCGTCGGAGCCCCAGCTGTAGACGATATCTCCCTCTTCCATCTCCTCCCTCTCGTCCCCGTCGTCCCCGTCATCCCCGTCATCCGGTTCGTCGCTGTCAGATGTGTTGGACTCGTACTCTGAAGCGATGCCGGACTCCCTGAACCTCAGCACCTCGTCGCTGGTGGATGACATCACCACCCCCGGCCGCTCGGGGCCTTTCGTCCCGTTCTGACCCCTCAGTTGTGGAGCAGTGGCGGGGGTGGTGGTGGGTGTCGGGGGGCCGGGCATGAAGCGGAAACATTCCAGCCTGAGGAGACACTGTTCCCTACCTAGAGGACTGCCCATGGGCAGGGAGGAGGAGGAGAGGGGAGCGACCGTCCCGTCCTGGCCCATGTTCACGCCCAGCAGGCTGAGGTTAGCGTGGTCCTGGGGTCGCGGGGTCGTAGGGTCACACAGCACTGGCGGGACGGTGGAGCGGAAGGTTATCTCCAACAGGCTGTCCTGAGAACCCACTGGAAGAATGGAGAAAAGGAGAAAAAGTATAAATGCGGGTAGTTTCTTCCTCACACTGGTGCCACAGCTAAGCTTACAGTACATTTCACCTCTTTCACGTGGCTAGAGCTAACACAAGACTCATTTCTTCCCAGCCGCCTGTGGTTATGTAAGCTGACTGAGGCCTGGTAGGGAGTGTGAAGTGGTTGACACCGCTTTAGGAGCACATCAGGAGTGAATTGTGGTATCAGTAGGAAAGGAGGTCCTTTCAGGTGTGGACCAGGTGTGGTATAAATGATGAAGTTAGACAGGTGTGAAGGAAGAACCATGGCAACATGCTGGCAGATCTGTTCGAGTTGATGCTCTGCCAGAGATCTTAAAGAGGTGTGAACTCTGGATATGAGTCTGCCAAATGACTAAAATTAAATGGTGTGTGATAAAAATAGGATGAGACTGGAATTAGGAATGAGAGAGCAATGAGAGGGAGATGAGAAAGGATATATATGAATAATGGAGGAGAGACCAGAGACCAGGAGCCAGTGTGGAAATGCATGCTAGTGTGGACTCACTGGAGCTGGGCCCGGACAGTTTGAGCTCCAGCTCCTGGATCTGTCTGACCAGCAGAGAGATGTGCTGCAGGAGGTCCTTGTTCTGGAGCAGAAGCTGGTGAACTCTGGCCTGAGCCTCCAGTCTGGCTGTGGCCTCCGCACTCAATTGGTCCTTGAGCAGGTGCACCTGAGAGGAGAACCCCCCCCCACACACACACACACACACGCACACACACACACACACACACGCACACACACACACACACACACACGCACACACGCACACACGCACACACGCACACACAATCACACACACACACGCACGCACACACAAACACAATCACACACACACACACGCACGCACACACAAACACACACACGCACGCACGCACACACATACACACACACACACAAACACACACACACACACACACAAACACACGATGAGCAATGCATATAGGCATATCTTAGCACAGTGCCACAACATGAGAAGCAAGACAAGGATAACGGCATCATGGAATCAGGAGAACATTGGGGCATTTTGATGAAACGCTGGACTGTTTTAAAGTGCAATGAGTCCAATGCAAATCCTATAGAAAACTTGGGGAGAGATCTGAAGACAGCAGCTGTGAGTCACCTTTCATCTCTGGGAGAATTGGAGCAGAACAGTGGGCCAAAGTGAAAATACAGAGATGCATGACGCTCATCAGAGGTTACAGAAAGCACTGAATAGCAGTTATTTTGGCCAAAGGCTGTGCTACCAAATATTGAGACAAGGGTGTATTTTATTTTGTCAAATGACCAACACACTGTAACAGTAAAATGTATATTTGTGGAGACCAAATACCTAATTTCAACATATTTGTTGAGATAATCGTGAGCGGTAATTGTTTTAAGAAAGTGCAAGGTTGTCAACACCTATGGCTTTGACTACATGTGTAGAATGCAACATATTTATTGAAATTACTGTCCAGCTAGCTAGCACACTATGGTTAACCATAGCCAACTAGTTCCCTGACAAGTATGCTATGTTAGCTTGCTAAGCATAGTGACAGTTTTTTTTTTTTGTGTACAACCTCCAAGATTTCCACCATGAATCCTTTCCCTTTCCCTTGCTTGGACAAGGGACATTTAAAGTACACTCAAATGGGACGATATGAAACGCAATTCAAGTGCTGAGTGCTGAGGATTGTTTGGACCAAAACTAAGGATATGCCACAATTCAAGCTCACTTAATGCCGTGTATGGTCAGTAGCCAGATTACACCCAAAGCAGAAGAAAGACAGCTTCCATTAAAGGAATAACCTGCAGAAGCATTTGCCACTAAATAATGTAAACCAGAAGAGCCTGTTTCTCTCTAATCCCGGTCTTCAACACCAGACTCAGGAGACAGACATCACTGGGGATTATCACAGGAAGCTTTTTTAAGATTCCTACCAGTGTCTTCTCAAAAACACCACCGTCAGAAACAAGCAGACACTGATGATAGCCAGGCGATGTGGATGTGCAATAGACTCTACAAGATCTTACTGGTCAGAGCTCCGATATAACCTCTTCTAGAAAAGCTAGTGGCTCATTCCAGGGGGCAACGCAGAGCCTGTGGATGTGCCGGATTTGCTGGCTGGAGGGTTGATCAAACGGCTTGTTTCTTTGTGAATGCTTGAGGGCGGGTGCTACTGTGGTACTTCTAATCAGGCAATGAGCCTCCCTACTTCCAACTTTCAGATAGTTTCAGCGGTATAACACTGCAGTGGTCTTCTGACATGATGAATACCTAGTGCGATTTTGGCCAGGTTCATAGTTTATCTTTTATTGGCACTGTATCAAGATATCCCTTCAAGGAGAACGGAGCATGAATGGAGTCATGAGGCAGTTGCTACAGTCCAAAAGCTCTCGGATGGGATCTTGAAAATTAACAATGAAGAAATGACTCTGCTCTCATCATACTACAGTAACAAAAACTCTGTGAGCTAGGTGGCAGGCCAGAACAGCACTCTGTTGTCATTGGTGATGCAATTACTGTAAAGACAAGAAGTCGATGGTGATGAAAGACGAAAAACAGCTAATACTAACCCCCCAGACTAAGTGTTTAATGAAAAACTTCTGGAGCGTACCAACACAAGATGGGGTCACTGTCCTCAAGGCTTCCTTCCTTGTACTGGACGGTTCTCCCCTTCACACTTCCTGCTTCACATATTTTCTTTTCCTTTCAATAACTTTAAGACATGAGTTAGCCCGGCGGACAGAGCTTTCCCACTTTGCAAAATCTTTTGAAAGGTCTTTTCAGCGTATTTTGCTTATAGGATTGGACCAGTAACTGAAAGATTGCTAGATCGTACGCATGAGTCGACACGACAAATCTGTTGTTCTGTCCGTAAGCAAGTCAGTTAGCTTCAAGGTCGTCATCAGTATTGGATGTGACCTTATATGCCGAGGGTGGAATCGGCAACAAACATTTCTAATTCACGCATACATATAACGGACACACACGTGAAATTTAATAGGAATCTATCTGAATTACATTCCATATATTCTCCCCTTCACCCCCCTCCACATCTACTCTCTCGCTCATC
The DNA here is from genome assembly GCA_016801105.1 of Esox niger. Taxonomy (NCBI): domain Eukaryota; kingdom Metazoa; phylum Chordata; class Actinopteri; order Esociformes; family Esocidae; genus Esox; species Esox niger. Next base: position 29,885 of record JACXGJ010003968.1, read on the forward strand.
TACCGGAAGGTAAATGTCAGGAAGGAGATGTTGAAAGACAGATGAGATTTCATCATCACTCCACTTAGCGACAAACTGCAGTGATCTAGTCACCATTAGAGCGGGCCATCAGCCACTTAGTTCATCTGTATGTCCAGACACTCTTAACGATGCCGTCAAGGTAATATACTGCCAGACGATGCCACAAGACACCTCAAGCACAGCTGAAAAGCAGATACCTTTGAGGACGAGAAAGGCTGGACTGATCAAAGTCAAAATGCTAAAATGTTCAACTGCTTTGTGGTGATAGTAAACAATGCTTTGTGCTGATGCTGAACACTTCTCTGTGGTGAGAGTGAATACTGCTCTGTGTTGATGATGAACACTTCTCTGTGGTGATAGTGAATAGTGCTCTGTGTTGATGATGAACACTTCTCTGTGGTGATAGTGAATACTGCTCTGTGTTGATGCTGAACACTTCTCTGTGGTGATAGTGAATACTGCCCTGTGTTGATGATGAACACTTCTCTGTGGTGATAGTGAATACTGCTCTGGGTTGACAGTGAACACAGCCTCAATATGAGGGAGCAGAGATAATTAATATATTTTTCTGATTAAGAGTGAAAAGCAAACAGAGTTAGGACTAAGAGGCCTGGGTCATCCAGGAGATTAACCCACTGCCTCTGGTGCACATGTACTATTGCATCATGGGATTAAATCTGCTCCAAAACCCTCCTTCTTTACCTATCCCACTGTCTATGTCAATAAAAAAGAGGGAACAATTCTGAGAGAGAGGAGATGCAGACACACAGAGAGAGAAAACAAGACAGAGTTGTGTGAGACATACATGTTGTTCTCCACTCCGTAAATTATTTTCAACAAAAACAAGTGCTTTGAAGCGACGTTTGGTTTTATAAGACGGGATTTCACAGCTAATTATTTCCAGAACTGTAGGCCCTGAGTTCAACCAAATGATATATAGTACATGGCTCTATTACCACACATCTGATGAAATGTGACACGCTAAAACGTAATTGAACCTGCCAGTTTGCGTTAGCCAACGGCCAAGTGCATCAGTTCAAACGGTTTTTGGGTTGGGGGAAAAACAACATCCTAAATGTTCCATCTCAATCAACGACTTAGGATTGAGGTGACTTTCCCTTGAAGAAAGAGAGAATGTACAAATCTATTACCAGCAGTCCAGGATTAGCACCATGTAGCCAAAAACCCTGGTAGAGAGAGAGAGCGGGATGGGCAGGCAGCACTCTTTGATGTCTCAGTGTTTGAAACCTCTCCAACACACTCATCTCTGTTTTCTTTTCAGTCTTAGGAACAAGAAAACACCCAAACGATATGGATTCCATTTGCAATGCCTTCTACTGATGCTGGCTTGTGTATATTTGGAGAGAGTGAGTGTGTGCGAGATATAGAGAACTACCAGCGGGGTATGAATTAGGTTCAATCTCATTAGCATCTCATACTAACAAGATCCTGCTCTGCACATCAAACACAGGTTGTCCCATTTCTCGGAGTATGTTTAGAATCCTTGTCTCTTCTTCCTCTCTCTGCCGGTGCTCTTCTGTCTTTCCTGTACTGGGATGAGGCGCAGAGCAGCTAACTTCTCAGGTCACCAGTACTTGGGTCAGTCGTCCATTCGCTTTCAGCGTTGGCACGGTACCAAGCTAGCTAGGCTGGATGCTCCTCTCCGTGTCCTCCTTCTGAGGCGTGAAGGTAAGTGATGTATGTGACCCACATTGACACCTGATTGGAATGTGATGGAAGGTAACCGTTTCTTCTTCCTGTCTGTTGCACAGAGTCAATAATAGTGACATCATCACCCTCTCTGGGCAATCGAGTGACTGCACTGGCCGACACGGGTTACAGGGCTGCTTTCAATCAGGGCCAGCGAACTAGGTAGCCGGTCTCGTGCACACACAGGAAAGCCCATTCGGTACCCAGCTTGGTCAAGGCAGTCACGTCCGCCTTTGCTTCACTTAAAATTGGAGTTGATGATTGTGTTTTTTAATTGTCTTCTTGTTAACCTCGGCGTGGCTTTTTAATCCCCCTTACCCATTAAGGGCCAGCTGAAACGGGCCGGTCTTAACGGCACACAGCACAGCAGGCAGCAGGACTGATAGGTTCTATGGATGTTGCCATGGTTCTTCGGGGAGTGGGGGTTTGGGCAGACAGATAAGCAGGCTAAGAACTGAGACGTCGTAAGCCCCCGTGGGATGTCTTTAATGCTCTGACACAGACTTAGACTTTAACAGCAGAAAAACTACAAATAGCAATTAGCCATTAGAAACAGTAGAAGGCCGGACTAGTCTTAGTAAAGATTAGGTATAGAGAATAAAGGACAGGGAGGAGGCGGTATGGGGGGAATGGTAGGGTTTGGTCCCATGTGTCCCAGTGTGTTTGAGGTTGGGGAAGTGTGTGTGTGTGTGTGTGTGTCTGTTTGTGTCAACACGTTTTTGCTTGGGTTATCCCCATGCCAGTGTTAGTTCAATTTGAAACAAGTTGACATTTTCAAAAACGCTGTTTGATCTGATGTTTTTCCAGGGGAAACTGAAGGCCTCCAATACAGCGTGACACATGGACGTGTGTGTGTGACAGCCTGTCGCTCATGGACAAACACTGCCTTTATTTTCTGTTCGGTTTGTGTGAGTGAGAGAGTGTGTACTTTCAGTGTACTTTGTGTGTACTTTGTGTGTGTGTGTGTACATTCTCTGTGGTCACAAAGCAGAAGCACACATCAATGGGACATGGTCTACAGCGCTCAACTGTTTGGCTAACGTATCCAGCCCCAAAAGTTAGGGACGTGTGTGTGTATATAAATATATATATATGTCCCTTAAATAACCTCTGTACTGTCCATGAGGGGACGACTTCATCAATCCTCCAGGAAATCTGAAAGAAATGAAGAATAAACAGCCTGCAATGCTTATCAGTAAATTGTTTTCAGTCAGAAGGTGTCAGGGTGTTTGTGTGTCTTCAAGCTGTTTAAGGCTGAAGAGGGGAGCTCAGTTGTGGAATTGTTGCCTTTGGTCTCCAGGCTTGTGGTTAGCTTTCTGACAGTGTGTGTGTGTGTGCATATGTGGGAGGGATTTTATGACCTATGCGTCCAGGCTAGGTCACTGAAAACTAATCAGACTTTACATCTATAACCTTTCCGTCCTCCTGTATGTAAGTGTTACATGATAGAGGTGACAGTAATTCAATTTGCATTATTACAGTCGACATGTGGGGTCAATATTGACGCGACACCATCCTGTTGCTAAGCCGCGGTGATTACTACTTCTATATGTCTATGGGCGTGGTTGGGTCCGCAGCGGTGCTGGCGTTGAAGTTTCAGAAGGGAAAGTTCACATGACTCACGTACTGTAGGCGAAGACGACAGGGATAGAACCTGATGCGATAGAACCACGGAGGAAACACCGGCTGCCACGGTAACGATCTCACCCGGGTCCAGACCACAACCCTGCCTCATCCACCCATCGCGCTACAAACCCCTACTGTGAACGCACGCGCACACGCCCGCTTCTGTCCTACCTGTGCCACGGCTACGTGAGTCTGTTGCTGCTGCTGCTGTAGTTGTTGCTGTAACAGCTGGATCTGATGATGGACTGACAGGGGGGCGCCAGGGGGCAGGGTACCCGACAGCGGCAGGAGCATCCTGGGGGACGCCAGCAGTAGAGAGTCCTCCTCTGGAACCTGGCGTGGGGAAGAGGACAGGGTTTGTGATGGATTAATGGAGTGGATGATTACAGGCCATTTTGAGCCTGTAATCCAACCCACAAATGCTGATGCTGAAGATACTGGACAAGTACAGAGGACAGTTTTCTTTCTTTAATCATCACAAAGGTTTGCAGCGGTGCTGAATAATGGCAGAACTATTTTCTAATGATCAATTGGCCGATTAAGATGATAAACCTGGATTAGCAAACACAATATGCCATTGGAACACAAGAGTAATGGTCGCTCATAACAGGCTCCGGACGCCTATGAAATAATTGGAAATCAGTCGTTTCCAGCTACATTAACACATTCCTACAGTGTATTTCTGATTAACGTGGTGTTATTTCAATGGACAAAAAAAAATATTTTCTTTTGAAAACAAGAATATTTCTAACGAGACCCCAAACTTTTGAACGGTAGTGTACATTTGATCAGTAAAATACGCGTTGCAGTTTCGAAAACAAAACAGCTCTTTAAGCCTCCAATAACACTGCCAGGCGAATGGCTTTTTCAATATGACTATTATTGTTGTTATTCCCTGTGACCAATTCCAGTGTAAATCCAGCTGCATATTGAATGGTGAGAATGACAGTCGAGGAGGGACATGAGACGTTAAAGGGAGTGATGCTCCGAGTAGTGATCAGAGGCATGGCTGGACAGGCCCTAAGAGATAAGAAAAGACACACACAGACAAACCAATATGCCACAACTCAGATAGCTTTTGAACAATACTAAATTGAAAAGCTGAACAATATCAGCTTGTATTTGTCAAAGGCCTTGAGCAATATATTGTTTTTCTTTGAAGAGCAAATTCAATCTGTTCATGTCAGAAAGCGCTATCTTCATTTGTATAAGTGTGTGCGTGTTTGTGCCAGACTCAGATAATTGCACAGACACAGAAGAAGCTATTACAAAAAAATAATCTAGAGAGAAAAGCTAGACAGACAGTGAGAAGGAGCAAGTGAGACACCTTTTATATCTTAATTCACAATTATATTCTGTTTGATGGTTCCAAATTCACTTTTTTGATTTTGACAAGATAAGGACTGACTTATAGGTCAACACTAGTCCATTATCCAATACAGACAATTTGCATAATACCTTATACACTGCACTAATTCACTCTCTAAACAGGCCAATCAGTTCACCAAGATTGTTTTGAAGTCAGCAAATTACACCCCAAACGTATGTTCTGCCATCTGTCTCAGCTGTGGATCTCAGGACTCCCCACTGGTCAGACACACAGAAACACACACACACACACACACACACACACACACACAGCCAGTGGATGAATGATGATGTGTCTCTGTCTGATCAACAGGTTGACGAGGACATTACCGGACAGGCTGTTTACTCTCACCTCTTAATGAGAAATAAGTACACTCTGTGTGTGTGTGTGTGTGTGTGTGTGTAGTGATTTAATCAGCTGTAATAGAGATCTTCACCATTTAACCCTCAATCTACCAACATATCTCACACACATCGTAATCAAAATAACTGTTAATTGCTAAGTACACTTACACTAAGAACTACGCAATTAAATGATAAAAGAATCACCATTATATACAGTGGGTTATGAGCATATGAGCAATGACTATTTAATAAAATGTGGAACTGTTGTTGATGTACACCTTTAAAGTTTCAGCATAGTATATCCAGATGCAAGGAGATTAGTTTTAAGTTCAATACAATGCTGCTATTTACCTGACAGACTAGAAAGATGACCGATTTCTCATGGCCAAAGCATGGAGAAAGAAGCTGTTCCGTTAACACGATTTTCTGTTTATGACTGACCTGTTCTGCCCGCCTGCCCTCCACCTGAGAATGTTTGGAATATTTACGGCACATTTCAATTTGGAAAATTTTCTGTGGAGGCAGAACCAAACCAGACCGGGTGGAGGTGAGGAAAAACTGTGATTGGTGGATGAAGCCGGTTCGGGATTGAATTGTTTCAGCTACCGCATGGTGTGCCTTCCTCCCAGTGTTCACTGTGGGGTCACCCTGACTGTGACACTGTTCCCCCACTGGAGATTGTGAGAGGATGGTTCCCGGGAATTATATCTGATTCAGCCGGACTATTAGTCTCAAGGGGGAGAGGTGGGTGGGGGCGTTCTCCCAAGTTAACCACCACCTCCACCATCTTGTCTGTGTAGAGTTCCAGCTGGTTTTCGACTGCACCAGGCCACCGGCTACTGAACGATGCTGCCAGCGAAGTGACCTACCGGAGTTGTGTCATCAGCAAACCAACTGCTGGAGGTAGTGATTTTCAGATATAAAACATGAATGTTTGTATTAACAATACAGGTCATCTTCTAACAGGAGCTGAGTACAGACCTGCTTCTTACCACATCTTTAGACCGCACACACACACTGGCAAGCTCTTCTGCTTCTTACCACACTACTCGCCCAACCAGGAACTTTACGCATTTAAGTGTCCAATGACGCCGACTGAGCAAGCTGCTGCCCGACCTCCCGCGAGACGGGTCAGCCCTGTCCCACATACAGCTGTCCACTCTGGCTGAGCCAACATTCACAGCCCTCTGCTGGACCCCCAGGGACCGTAGGTTCCAAAGGGAACAGCATTCAAATACCCGATGGCAATGATGCTTGAGGCCTGCATACTGGGAGGCAGTGACTTGGACCACTGGATCCTCCCGCGGGCCCCGTTTTCATATCCTTGAGTCGTTTCAAAGTAGCCCGCAGTATTGTTCGGATGGCGTACAGTGAACACATTTTAGAGCAGATGATGGGCAGCGTGTAGCACAGCGTACCTGTGTGTTTCGCCAGGTGGTGCGCACCAGTGTACGTGTTCCGGAAAGGATCCGAAGCTTCCGGAGAATGTCGGATGTTCAGTCGCTCTGTTACATGCATAACTTCACAATTTGCGGGAGTATCTTTTTCTATGCAGTCACCCAAGAGTAATACACATTTACGATTAGCTACCAGTGTTTAAGACAGTGGTGCTGGGGGTAGTTTGACAAGGTTAATACTTTTTATAACAGTTCAATAGTCTGCTTACAGTATGATAAAATTTGTCTATTTAACCCGAGCTTAAACTCTCGTTAAATAATGGTTTTCTTCACACAAATATCGCTAAAACATACATCGCTGTAGAACATGAAAGTACACAGTACTGGTAAGTTCAACATAAAAAATGTTGTTTTAAAGGTACATGGGTCATAATACCTGTTTTTAAGGAGACTAAAATAGTCATTTCAGAGTGATAGAACATGAGTATTAGAGATCAAAAGGATACCTCAGCAGTCAGCTTAAAGACAGACTGATCTTTTAATGTATTTTATGTGCCAAGTACTTTTGCATAGAGACCTGTCACTTGGATAATGGCAGTAGAATTGAAGAGAGACTAAAACATGTGTTAAGGGTCGTGGGGAGGAGAAAGAAAGAGTGAGAAAGTCAGAGAGAGATAGGAGAGACAGGGAGATTAAAAGACAGAGAGAAATATGAGAGGCAGGGAGATAAAAAGACAGAGAGAGATAGAAGAGACAGGGAGATTAAGAGACAGGGAGATAAAAAGACAGAGAGAGATAGAACAGACAGGGAGATAAAAAGACAGAGAGAGATAGGAGAGATAGGGAGATAAAAAGACAGAGAGAGATACGAGAGACGGGGAGATAAAAAGAAATAAGAGATGGGAGATAAAACGAAAAAGAGATAGGAGAGACAGGGAGATAAAACAACAAAGAGATAGAAGAGACATGGAGATATAACAACAAAGAGATAGAAGAGACATGGATATAAAACGACAAAGAGATAGGAGAGACGGGGAGATAAAAAGACAGAGAGATAGGAGAGACAGGGAGATAAAAAGAAGAGAGAGATAGGAGAGACAGGGAGATAAAACGACAAAGAGATAGAAGAGACATGGAGATAAAAAGACAGAGAGAGCAGGGTCCACATGAGCCTAAAAACCCTAATGGAAACACATGCAAATACAGTATATAAAGGTCATAAGAGAGAGATGTAGAAACAGAGAAGTATGATGAACAGCTTTCCGCTTCCATAAAGGTTTCCATCCATCCCTCTCAGTCAAGCAGTGCTTTGTGACGAGTCGTTCTAAGGACAGAGTCTTAAGGACAAACCGGTACGATGGGTAGTCGACAAGCTGCACTAACAAGGACAAAGTAGAGCTGCAGCCTCAAAGCTTTCGGGCATGAGAGACACTTTAAAAAAGATCAAAAGCCACTGTTTTTCTGTTGCTTTCAATTAGGCACATTCTTCTCTTGGAACATCTCTCTCGGTCGATGGTCTGCAAAATCATTACATTTTGTTTCCTGATGCTGCTATTTCATACAAATTACAAATAATAGATACAAATGATGTTCTTACTGAAGATATACAGTCCTGTGCAAAAGTCTTATGCACCTGAAAATCAAACTAGTATTTATTTGGATAGTGTTTATTTGTAAAAAAAAGTATATATATTTCATCAGACACTTACAACCCAAATAAATGGCTTCATGTCGACTTTCATGTGCCTAAGACTTTGGCACATTAGTGTACTTCCAAGAGATTTTTGGGGGAAAGTTCCAAGTATTTTCTGTGAGCTCACATGACAGTTATTGTTATTAGCAACTGATTGATCAAACGTGCATGCCACACAGACGGGCAGATATTTTGGGGTACTGCCAATATTGCATCGATTAGTATATAGCTGGATGAGAAAATAAGTACATCTAAAGTTTTGCTGGAGAATGAATAGTTATTCATTGTGGTTTCAGGATGTTTTTCCTTGGTCTGTCTAGGGGAGAAACACATCGAACCTGTGGTTTTTCTAACAAGAGGCCACCGGCCTCAGTTGGTTAGTAGTGAAATACCAAACCATTCAGTCAAAGCACTTTGGACCACACAGACTGAGATCAGTTGCGACCAATGTGATGAATAAAACCCAACATAATATGCCTAAGGCTGTGCTATACCCCACGGGGCCAAGAAACAGACAGACATGCACGTACACACGCTCACACATAGATGCTAAACAGTTTTAACGAGCTAATGTCAATGTGCTAACAGGCTTACTGAATAAAGATTAGATTCCAAAACACTCTTATCTACTGCCTTCCAAGTGTGGTTAACTCTATTGAAAGAGAAAACAACCGTCTTCATGCCCAGAATGCTAATGTGTTTATAGCGATCTCAGCACAAACTGGGTGAAAACAGGATTTGAATTTGTAATTGTCTTTAAGTTAACAAACTTTGAGAAGAAAATGGGGTCGCAGATTTTTGTTCAGTGAAGAATTGCAACGGTAAGTCCTTTTATGGTTAGATCAACAAAAACAAGACACTTCCCAAATACTCCTCACTACTACTTTGACAAAACCCATTTCTTAAATGTAAAACTTTTTTACAATGTCACAACACAACTAGGCAGTATCCGTTACTGGCTGGTTTTCACTGTAATTCTATCCAGGTGTTTACCCTGAAACATTTTCTGTTTACACTAATAGGGACTAGAACAGGTGTTGCTTAAGGTTCGGATTGTGAGCCGTATACATGTTTTAGAAAAAATATGTTAAAAATGTATTTTCACTGGTCAGTGGATGAAGACTTGGCATGATTTACTCCAATGAAAACTGATTCTGTTAAATTGGCAGGCCAGTTAAATAACAAGGTCTATGTCTATCCATTACTTAGTCGTGTCATTGCAATGGTTTTTAACATTCTATAGACATGGCAGTCATATTGATGACCAGAGGTTAAATGAGGGATGGATAATAACTTTAAAAGGAGCTAATTAGGAGCTTGGAAATGACAAAACACTGTTAAATTGGCATAATGTATTTAGAAAACAACATTGCCATCATTATGCCATCAAGTCAGTTAATAAAAACAATGCTAACATTAGCTCAATAAAACTCCCCACAAGTTTAACTATCGAGTGAATATTTCGAAATCTAAAATCAATTTGGGTAAATAAAAATAACGACAAAAGTTTTAGGAACAAAGTTCATAGATGTTAATGTGTTTTCAAGCATAATTTCTGAGCTATAGACAAATTGCTCAGTGCCTATTGCCGAAGTTAAGTAGAAAGTTCAATTGGACATAAGCCCCAGAATGGTATTGTGAAGAAACATGCAAACATGCAATCCATGAATATGACTTCATGATTTAGATTTATTGCAATTCGATAGACAGACTTTTGATGTAATAAATGGAAAGTTAAGCAGTAACAGAGATGCCAAGGCATAAAAAGTAAGGACTAAGAAGTGTAATAAATCAAAAGTGGTTTAAATCATCAATCAAAGCCAACGACTCCCTAATGAAATAGGTCAGTATTAAGGAACAGAGAAAATTGTTCTTTAATGCTAACCCCAGGCAAATGAAAAGACTCAAATATTGTATAATATTAGGAAATTAACTAAGGTTATTAAGCAAGGTACTAATAAAATAGTCATACATCTGTGAAAAAATATTTATCCAATGTAACACGCAAGCTATTCTACATTCCGCTCACAATTTGTGCAAATGTCTGACTTGTGAGTAGCTGACTTCCTGTAAGTAGCAGTAAGATAAAATATAGATCTCTCTGGCCTTTTACAGTCTTGGACCCATGGGTATCAGCCCCGCTAAACCTCTGTATTAATCCAGCTCAGCACATAAGCTACGTCTGCCCTTCAAAGAGGGGATCAGTTGTTCTTAAACAACATAGTAGTGCACTTGAAAGTACATAAAAAAGTACACTACTGTAAATGTATTCTTCCATTCAGAGAACGTTGAGTTGCCCTCATGACCTCCAGTTCTGTGTACCAGTGCCATTCCATGTTGGCTTCCCAGGGCTTTGGTTGCTCTTAGGCAGTTTTTTACCACTGGCTGTAAAAGTGGGGTTCTAAACCCAAAAAGGGGCCCGGGAAATGTACGTTGTCATTTAAGTGGCAATTCGTGCGCCATGTCATCAAAACCACTGACTTTCAAACTTCAAATTTCATGGCTACCTGAGGATTGATAGGAATTCTACTTAAAGGTTATGCACATATTTACAAACCATTACCCACAGGAGTAAAGCAAAAAGTAAAAGCAGAAAGTAAAAGCAGGAATACACTCATCAATATCAGCTGTGATTTGTTGAATCAACAGTAACATTACATTCACTTAAGAAATTGAAATTCCCTTTGACCACGACAACAAAATTGGAGAACACATTCTTCTCCATTGACACCAACTGTAACTGAGCCAATTTAGGTTTTAATTTTGACTGTATATAGAAATTACAAAACAAACAGAATATTACAGCAGTTAGTATCTAATAATAACAACAGTTAGACAATATTCTAATTTACAAGTAAACTGCCACTGTATAATTAGTAATAAAACTAATACATACTACTAATATAGAAGTACCTATAACAAACAGTCACCTTCAAAATGACAAGCCCATTGACAAAGATAAGTAAAGAAGCTGTCTAAAATAAGCAACACAGATAACGAGCTAGATTGTAATTTTCCAACATGTTCCTTAAGACTGTGATGTATCCTTGAAAAAGTGGAACGTTGGCGGCGATTTCATTTAGTTTCGTTTCATTTATAAAAGTCCTACGTGTGCCTGTAATATGCGTGTTTTGTTTCCAGTCCACCCAAGGTTAGAGATTCCTAAAATGCTTGTGTGTATGTAGGTGTTCACTCCCCTCAGCCCCTCCTACACCCTTGGCAGCAGCAGTAATCTGCCCATCCATCTCTCTGCCACCACATTCACTCAGCAGCACAGCCCAACGCAGAGGGAGGAGACGAATGAGAAAGGAAGCGATGGACCCCTGAGATAGAGGAGGAAGGCTGCCTCCCCCATCCTTTAGCGGTGATTACACTAGCTGCTCTCCGCTATCTTCCATGTCCTTCTGACAACCTGGAGCCTCCCACAACACCAATGACACACTCAAATACGCGTGTGTGTGTGTGTATGTGTGTGTGTGTGTGTGTGTGTGTGTATGTGTGTGTGTGTGTCTGTGTGTACAGGTTTTAACACCCTAATGGCAACTAAGAATCCCTGCAAGGAGAGTAAAATACGAAACGTTTGACCTCATTGGGACATTTTGTCAATCCCATTTAATCAGGGATTAGGGAAAATATGAATTTCAATGGGGCTCATTTTTGGTGTCCCAACAATGATTGGAAATGCATGTGACTCGGTTTTGTGTATGCCAGTCACCTCGGTTTTATTGGTGCGAAAAGGGGCATTTGCAGAATTGGACCGGGGCTGGGTGAGGGATGCCAGTCCTTGTGTGTCCGGAGCTACAAGGGTTCCATGCTATTTTGAAACAGGGAGGGAACAAGAAGGAAACCAACAACAAAAGACCTCTCAAGTGTCACTACCTCCTGTATCCTGGCAACCATCCAAGACAGGAAAAGACCTTTGGGTACAGGAAATTGTTTTTTTTCCAACATACACAACAACCACACCCTTTGCCAGTTTAGACACTTAGTTACAGCCAGCCGTGTATCCAGCTCCCCTTGTTCCAACAGGATGTTGAAACATGAAACTGACCTAGCATTAAACCTGGTTAACTGTTAGCCTGACAAATGAAAAGCTATAGCACAAAATCTCTGCTTCCACAGCACAGTTGCCAACTACTGTCAATTAAACATCCTCACATTTTCACAGATGCTCTTATTGTAGGTGACTTGCATTAGTAGGGGCTTATTAAATGTATTTTTTTTCAGTTTTCTAACTTTAGGTCGGGATTGTACCCACAGACCTTTCATTGCAAGTGCAATGTTCTGAGTTACACGTCACCTCTCTGGTGTTGCTATCTACAAAGGACTGAAAATCCTTATCCTGAAATGTTTTGTAAATGTGTGTGTGTTTATGTGTGTGATGGACAGCAACAAGCAGAGAGGTCTGCATGTGGAATAAGAAGGCGGCAGTATAGATGAGGTAATATGCCAGAGATGACTGGAAGGGCAGTGACACACACGCACATGTAACCACGGAAAGTCACTTCAGTTTCACTCCTTCGCTGGTTAAACTAACCTAATGAGCCTGACCATGTAGTATCAAAACTGCCATTATACTGCCCGAGCCGTATGACAGTGGTTACATTTGGCTCACTCTGAGCACACACAAAACACAACTTTCATTGCCATTACAGAATCGTATTGATAAAGTACTGCAGCATCTTTAATTATATTGGTGATATGCTACTATAGCTAGGTGCTGAATATACACACTCTGTGACGTGAGGCAGCTGAAAACAGCTTCTAGCCTTGGTACACTGGCCCAAATACCACAACCCCATGGGCATTATTGGTTAGTTCAATTGCTGTACAAAATAAAGGTGTGTACTGTATAACTATAATCTGTGGCTATCCTGTCCTTGTAAACAATGCACAGTCCGTGTGTCTGTCTGTGACTACGATATGACTGTCTGATATTACTAGCCTGCTTAGCACAACACTGCATGACTCAATGCCAGGTCAGTGACTGTACACTTGGGATGATGGAAAGATTTGTGTGTGTCTGTGTGTGAGAGTGCCTGCTTGCATACAGCAGAATAGCAAACATTCCTAATGCTAGAAGTCCCTTCTCTTCATTCGGTGCTGTAGCGATGTGTTAATGGAGAGCTAGCTGATACATTAGAGACACAGTGTTTTAATAATCATACTGAATGACTGGCCAAATCTGCTCCACAGTAGTGACACAATGATCCTATTTAGTGTATGTTCTGCTGAGCTTATCTTAACTCACTGAATTGAAAATTTTAGTGGAACAGTCATCTTGTTTGCAGAAACAGTTTTAGGTGAGGAAGATCTCATCCAATCACTGAAGACATAAATGCTGACAGATGATTTCAACGACAGGCTTTGGAAGATGCTGACTAGTTGTAAAGAAGAGACTGAAACAGCATGCGAGAATCGTAGCCGCAACTTCTGACGTTTTATACGTGTCCCAAATGTTTCACTGGTGTGGAGTAAATGGATGTCAGGCGCTTGTTGTGAGTTTCCTGGGGTTAGACCCTGCTGAAAAACACACTGTCATTATTTATTCACCCATGCCCAAACCGCTGAACACCCCTTCTTGCCAATTCCTCAGCCATGAGGTAAAAACAATAACAGTCTACAGAAAGTTCACACTTTGAATTATTTACTGATGGACAGCAAGAGAGAGTTCGAGATAGAGTTACAGAGCGAGTTGGTTATATATAGAGAGAAATATAGAGTACTAGCTCCCCAGTCCCCCCCCTTCGATAACGTTGCAGCCGAGTAAGAGATACAGAGTTAGAGAGAGTAGCAGCGTCCCGGTCTCCTGCCTTAGGTACTGAAGTTCCCGAGGCCATCTGATGGTCAGTGTGTACGCATCATGTTTCATTAAACCAGACTTCTGCTTTTAAACACACCTGCAGGGCATCTCAACAGGAGAAGTGAGGCCAAGAATCGAGGACAAGCAGATTGGATGTTTTGAAGCTTTTTGTTCCATAAATCACATTCGTATCATAGCAGAGCACAGTTCAGAGACATCACTGCAACGATCAAAAACAACCCAGCAAAACCCACACTAAGGGAAGTGCAAAGCATTCTCTGTAACTAACAATATCTGGTAAATACACCGATCAGCCAAACCATTATGACCACTGACAGGTGAATTGAATAACACTGATAATCTCATTATCATGGCATCTGTCAGTGGATGGGACATATTAGGCAGCAAGTGAAAATTCTGTCGTCAAAGCTTAACAGGAAAAATAGGCAAGCTTAAGGAAATGAGCAAATTTGACAAGGGCCAAATTGTGATGGCTAGACGTCTGGGTCAGAGCTTTTCCAAAACTGCAGCCCTTGTGGGGTGTTCACTGTCTGCAGTGGTCAGTACCTTTCAAAAGTGGTCCAAGGAAGGAAAAGTGGGGACCCAGCAACAGGGTCATGGGCGGTTAGGGCACAATGATGCACGTGGAGAGTGAAGGCTGGCCCGTGTGCTTCGATCCAACTGACGAGCTACTGTAGCTCTTTTTGCTGAAAAGGTAATGCTGGTACTGATAGAAAGATATCAGAACACACAGTACATTGCATTTTGTTGTGTATGAGGCTGCATAGCTGCAGACATGTCAGGGTGCCCTTGCTGACTAGCCGAAAGCGCCAACAATGGGCCCGTGAGCATCAGATCTGGACTACGGAGCAATGTAAGAAGGTGGCCTGGTCTGATGAATCACGTTTTCTTTCACATGGATGGCCGTCTGTGAGTCACTTACCTGGAGAACACATGGCACCAGGGTGCACTATGGGAAGGATGCAAGCCGGCGGAGGTAGTGTGATACTTTTGGCAATGTAGGTTTTCTGCTGGGAAACCTTGGGTCCTGCCATTCATGTGGATGTTACTTTGACACGTACCAACTACCTGAGTATTGTTGCAGACCATGTGCACCCTTTCATGGCAACGGTATTCCCTGATGGCATTGGCCTCTTTCAGCAGGATAATGCACCCTGCCCCAAAGCAAAAATGGTTCAGGAATCGTTTGAGGAACATAACAACGAGTTTAAGGTGTTGACTTGGCCTTCAAATTCCCCAGATCTCAATCCAATCGAGAATCAGTGGGATGTGCTGGACAAACAGGTCCAATTCATAGAAGCCCCACCTCGCAACTTACAGGACTTAAAGGATCTGCTGCTAACATCTTGGCGCCAAATACCACACTTTCAGAGGTCTAGTAGAGTCCATGCCACGACGGGTCAGGGCTGTTTAAGGGGGACCTACACAAAATTAACCAGGTGGTCATAATGTTATGGCTGATAGGTGGGTCACTATTTATGGTTATGGCTGATCGGTGGGTGGTGACTGTTGTAAAAATCTACTGATTCCCCTAGTTTCTGGTCAAATCTTAGACAGCAAAATGTACAGACTGGGCCTTTAATTCAGAAAACTAGTATTGTGTCTTGAAAGTTGTTTGCTTTATGTTGCTGGACAGAGTTACGGCTATGACCAAGGTGCGGTTGCAAGTAAAAAGCCTCGTCAAATGAATTAGACCTGACAGGAGAAAATAGACCTTAAGCTCCCTGGCTCCTTTGCTTTCATGCACTTCCAGAAAACCCACAGTGGATGAAGTACTCCCACCGTCCTCCTCTGCACACACACACACACACACACACACACACACACACACACACACACGCATCTGTGCTATTCTCCTTTCATTATGTGCATACACACTCAGGCGCGCGCACACACGCACACACACGGAGACACACGGACACACACACACACACACGGACACACACACGGACACACACACAGACACACAGACGGACACACACACAGACACACAGACACACACACACACACAGACACACACACACACACACACAGACACACACACACACACACACGCTGACTTAAGCACGGCCTGTCCTAAACCTTTGCTTCAGTGGTGATTTCCCACCTTGTTGGTTCCAATCAGTTCCGTGTAGAGCACTTGGTCTTTATGACTTCTTAGCCTTCTGCCTTTAACATTAAAGGATAGACTTCACCTGACAGACCTCCATTCACCCTTTCTATCTTAACCACATGCTACTGAAATTGACTACTAAAAGCAGAAATTATAAATGCTGCACAGCTAATGGTGGTCTTGTTTATGTCTGTTACTGCCAATCTACCTACATGTCAATGGCATGTTGCATGCTGTGGAACACGTTCACTTACATGCCAAAAACATGCTCAACTTAGTAGAATGAAAACAACTGACAAGATTGAAAACTAACAGAAAAGAAATCCTGTTACGGGAAACAGAAATGCCTCCAAAGTATTTGAAAGAAGTAGGGATTCCACTCCTGACACCATCTTAATTTCCCAAGTACGTCAAATTTCCCAATAAACTAGATCTACAGCTCCGGAAAATGTTAAGAGATCACTGCACCTTTGGTGCTGCGGTCTCTTCATTCTTTCCGGAGCTGTATATGATTAATTTGACATCATTGTCAAACCCAGTGACGGCACTAAAGATAGAAAATCCTACCACCCACATAGTAGTCTACATAGTAGTCTACAGGTAGAACAGTCACTAGATCCATATAGCAGTCTACAGGTAGCAGTCTACAGGTAGAACAGTCACTAGATCCATATAGCAGTCTACAGGTAGAACAGTCACTAGGTCCATATAGCAGTCTACAGGTAGAACAGTCACTAGTTCCATATAGTAGTCTACAGGTAGAACTAGCTACAACCTTGTTTCCCAAAAAGTTGGAACGCTGAGTAAAATGCAAATAAAAACAGAATGCAATGATGTGCCAATCATTTATCTATATATGTCATTGAAAATACTAAAAACACAACATATTAAATGTTGAAACTGAGAAATGTTCTTGTTTTTGGAAAAATACATGCCCACTTTGAATTTGCACATTTCAAAAAAGTTGGGACAGGGGTATTTTAACCACTGTGCTGCATCACCTCTTCTTTTAACAACATTCTGTAAGCATTTGGGAACTGAGCAGACCAATTGCTGAAGTTTTGAAAGTGAAATGTTTTCTGATTCTTGCTTTATATAGGATTTCAGCTGCTCAACAGTTCGGGGTCTTTGTCATATATTTCAGGTTTCATAATGAGCCAAATGTTTTCAAAAGGGGACTAATCTGTACTGCAGGCAGGTCAGTTTTGCACCCAGACCCTTACTATGAAGCCATTCAGTTGTTATACGTGCAGAATATGGTTGGCAGTGTCTTATTGAAATAAGCAAGGCCGTCCCTGAAAATACATTGCCTGGGTGGCAATATATGTTGCTCCAAAACCTGTATATATTGTTCAGCATTTATAGTGCCTTGACAGATATGCAATTCACCCAAGCCATGTGCACTAATGCACCCCCATACCATCACGGATGCTGTCTTATGAACTATGCGCTGGTAAAAAGCTGAAATGTCCTGCTCCTCTTTAGCCCGGAGGACGCGGTATCCACGATTACCAAAAATAATTAAACATTTTGATTTGTCAGACCACAGGACAGTTTTGCACTTCCCATTAGCATCTAAAATGTGCTTGGGCCCAGAGAATTCAGTGGTGTTTCTGGATCTTGTTTACATATGGTTTCTTCTTTGCATCATAGAGTTTTAACTTGCATTTGTGGATGCAGCGACCTACTGTGTTCATAAACAGTGGTTTTCGGAATTGTTCCTGAGCCCATGCAGTGATTTCCACTACAGAATCGTGTCTGTTTTTAATGCAGTGCCGTCTGAAAGCCAGAAGAAAGCCTATCTAATATTGCTTTTTGGACTTGTCCCATGCGTACAGAGATCTCTCATAATACCATCATCTACGGTATTATGTACGTAGATGATATGCTACCCAAATGCTTTGCAATTTTATGCTGAGAAACGTTATATCCCCATCCTTACTTCTGAGAGGCGCATCCTCTCTGGGATGCTCTTTCAATACCAAATCATGTTACTGACCTGTTGCCAATTTAACCTAATTAGCTTTGAGATGATCCTCCAGGGTTATTTTCTTGCATTACACAACTTTTCCAGTCTTTTGTTGCCCCTGTCCCATCTTTTTAGCAAGATGTTGTTGGCATCAAATTCAAAGTGGGCATATCTTTTTCAAGAAACATTTCTCAGTTTCAACATTTGATATGTTGTCTTTGTACTATTTTATATTGACTATTGGGTTTAAATATGGGTTTGCACATCATTGCATGCTGTTGTTCTTCACATTTTACACAGCGTCCCATTTATGGAAATGGGGTTGTAATCTAGAAAGACCGATGCATCTAGATTACCGGGTCAATGCTCTTGACCTCCCTGGTGAAAGCCACCTAGACAGTAGGTGAATTAATTCTATTGTATGCAGGCCTTAAAATATGTATGCTCTGTTAGCCTTTTTGGCTTGTAACATAGCCCCCTCTAATTCTCTCAAACTCACTCCAACAGCCCAAAATAGACACATCAATGAGCCATACCTTCTTGTCGTTGACCAGGTTATTGAGGTGTGTGTGGTCAGTCTTGGCGCTAGCTTCCACTCCGTCTAGGTCAGTGACCCCGCGGTTAAACTCCTCCACTGTACTGTCCGGTAACGGTAACGTAGCCTCCTCCGCGTCGATGTCTGTCTCCACAGCAACTGCTGGCTTCTCCTCTCCCTTCAACTCCAGTGCTGAAAAAACAAATAGTTGGCATAGAAGGAGGCCCAGCGTAGTTATTCAGAGAACCACTATTTTGCGAGAACCAAAAGAAAAATCTATGAAGGAAGGAGGGGGACTTTTGTATTTTGTTAAAAGGTTCTACAAAACAAAATGAATGAAGAAGAGAGGAGCTTCATTAGGTGATCTCCTGTGGTTTCTCTAGTCCTCCCAGCTGACAATTACGTCTCCAGAAAAGCACCTCAGCTGTGTTCAGAGGCTCCTGCCTGTGTGCGCGCACGTGTGTAGGAGCGTGGTGTGTGTTTTGAAGCATGGTGTGTGTGTGTGCGTGTGTGTGTGAGAGCAAAGTGTGCGTGTGCATGTTTGTGTAGAAGCATGGCCTGTGCATGTTTGCATGTGTGTAGGAGCTTGTCATGTGTATGTGTGTATGTAGGAGCATGGTGTGTGTATGTGTGTGTGTTTAGGTGCATGGTGTGTGTGTGTGTGTATGTGTGTATGTGTAGATGCATGGTGTGTGTATGTGTGTATGTTGGAGCATGGTGTGTGTATGTGTGTTTGTAGGAGCATGGTGTGTTTGTGTGTGTGTGTGTGTGTGTGTGT